>RJWK010026965.1:0-16371 GCA_004363435.1 Platanista minor | reverse complement strand
ATTATCATACAGCTAATAAGTGACAATGTCAGGACTAAAACCCAGATCTTTGTGGTTTCAAAGCCTGTGTTTTTTCACTCTGTCATGTAATGCCTATGCAGTTTATCTGCTACCATTAACACTGATGAATACCAAGATGTGTTCTGAGGAAAGAGCCGTGTATCTGGGATTGCTTGACTAAGGCTCCTAGGAAGGAGGGCCATTGTGTGCATGGAAGCTATGGTACGCTGAGGATACGAGCATGTGCTCTAGATTCAAGCTTAAATTTAAATACCCCCAATAAACGTTTGTGTGACCTTAGGCAAGTTAGTTTAGGATAGGAAGCCTCAGTTTTCTCATCAGTAAAATGGACATAATTATTCTGTCTACTCAGAGGGTTGTCATAAGAATTGCATGCTATATTGTATGTAAAGTACTCAACACAGGGACTGGAGAGTAGTAAGTATTGAATACATTGAACAAGTTGGAGTCATTATAATCCCCAGGTGATCACACAGCCCCACCTGATCCAAGTCCAGTACACTGAGAGATCATATTGTGGTTTCTTTTTATTAAAGTATTTTAAAAATAAAACAAGAGCTTGCACTAATTGTATTAATGAAATCTTTTTTTTTTTTTTTTTTTTTTGCGGTACGCGGGCCTCTCACTGTTGTGGCCTCTCCCGTTGTGGAGCACAGGCCCCGGACGCGCAGGTTCAGCGGTCATGGCTCACAGGCCCAGCCGCTCCGCGGCATGTGGGATCTTCCCGGACTGGGGCACGAACCCGTGTTCCCTGCCTCGGCAGGCGGATGCTCAACCACTGCGCCACCAGGAAGCCCCTGAAATCATTTTTTCAGAGTAATTCTACTTCCATATAATTAAATGATTCTTGATAAATGGGATTTTTAACTATATAATTAAAATAGATTGACTTTGTACTGTCAATCTATTTTAATTGATTTTATAAAACTCTAAAACAGAGTTTTATAATGGGAAGGGCTTGGATTTTGAATTCATACAGGATTGGGTCCAGATGTCTCTACCATCATTCTCTAGTTGTGTGAACTTGGACAGTTCCTCTGAGACTCAGTTCCCATCTGTAAAATGAAGATAATAATGTCTATGTCAACTGGTTACCGTGAGGATTAAATGTTGAAAGGATCTAACAACATATAAAATAGCTGGCAGTTAATAAAAGTATATTTAAGAATGTTTTCAGCAGCACGTAACATAAACCCAACACACACACACACACACACACACACTCAAGTGGTTTAAACAGATAGGGTTCTATCTTTTTCTGATAGCAAAATCTCAGAAAGAGATAATTATTGACATTGGATGAGATGCTCAGTAATGATGACATAAATCCTCTATTCTTTTCACTGTTCTTAGAACATTGCCTTTCATCCTAAAGCTGTTACCTCATGATCACAAGATGACTTTCACAACTCTGATTTCAGTTTCAAGAGGGAAAAAGAAAAAAAAAAAAAGGATTAAAAAGTCTTCTCTTTGGGAAGCTTGGGCTTTGTATTCAGAAATAGAATCCTCCCCTACCAGAGTACCCTTTTATAGATCATTGGCCAGAACTGGGTTCAATGAATGGCCATGGGTAATAAAATTATCATTATTCAACACCTGGGCTGGAGCAAGTAAGGGTCTGGTATATATGACATAAAAGGATGTCAACTGGATCCCTGAAACAGTAGGGTTCTATCAGTCAACTAGAAAGAGATGAGGTGGGCAAAGGAGACGCTGGGTAACCATAGAAATTATCTGCCACTGGAGTCATTCAACAAAGCCTAAATTTGCTCTCCCCTTACCTAATAAAAATGAATAAATGTACAAATAGAAAGTCCTTGGCTAGTTTAGGAGTCCTGATATTTAGTTTATGAAAATATGACTTCTGAACGCAAATATACTGTAGGATCCAAAAAGTTGCCCTTAAAAAGAGTCAAACTTTCAAGAAATAACCTTAATCATTTGGGTCAGATTTTTTAGCATGGATTCCAAAGAATAGATTTTAATCTAAACATTGGAGGAGATTAATAGTGACCATTTGGCTACTTTCAAAGAATGGTGGTCTTAGATAAACACTTAGGTAACAGGACTACCTGGGAAGGTAAATTTGCACTGGACCTTTTCCCAGAATTGCATTAGTCGGGCACTGTCAATGGAGGAGGAAAGACGTGGACACATAGCTAAGTGACAAGAACTGCCTCTTCTCATGTGAGAAGATATGACATAAAAAGTCTGGACACTATTTCATTATAGGCATATCCCAAGCCAAAATCTGACTCCTACTTTCATTTCTAGCCTCAGATCTCAGCACTCCACCCTGTACCACCTCTCCCTCTGCACCACAGCTCCTTGACTCTTCTGACACGATCAAATAGTCTAGGTCTCCCTGTTACAAGTTGCGCGAGTGCCTGGTACTTTCCTTTGGAATACATGCAACACTTATAAATAAGTGACTGGCTACTTGTGTAATTATGATTTACTGTCTCTCACGCAGAAGAATATAAGCTCCTTGAAGTGCTACATCCTCAGCGTCAGAAAATGTTTGGTACATGGTAAGCAATCCATAAATATTTATTTTTGAACGTGTACATTTAGGATGTATCAATTAAGAAGGTTATCTGAAAATCCAAATATACTGATTGGGAAGGGAGGGAGTGAATTTTCACTTCATAAAATAATTTCCCAGAGGAGCCCTTTAAACATGGAGCTCCTTTCAGGCATTTAAAATAGGATATGATTTACCAGAATTTGATTCATATTACTTTTCAGAAACACATATACACACACACACACACACACACACACACACACACACACCCCTAGTACAAAGCCATATGCTACAAACATATCCTCTAAATTCCTCATTTTCAGGCATGATCTAAAACCAATTATGAAAAAAATTGAAAAAGAAGGGGAAAAAACAAACTAGTTCTAGAATACCAGCCTCATGATTAACAGGATAAAATAATGATGAGAAAGATCCGATGCCTACTAGGGAAATTAGAATAGGAGTATGTGGCCCTAAATAAATCATCTCCCACCCATTCTCCTAATAGTGGGTTTGATTTTGAGTCAGTTCTTGGGCATGAATCTGCTCTGTGGAGGAATAGAATAATTGTTCCTCTCAAAACAAGCCGTGTGGGCTGCTGGCCAAGTGCATTAGTGTCAGTGGGGGATAGGTGGTAGGGTGGTGATGGAATATGGAATACCAAGACCTGGGTGGTAATAATGATGAAGGCAGCTACCTTCCCTGTGAGCTACCAGTCCCTATGTGCTCATCGTGTACCACACACTGTGCTATGCACTGGACTTGGATCACCTCTTTTAAACTTTGAACTCCTATCTGCCACTTCATAATTACTTCAAATTACTTCATAATTTTCAGAAGGTCATTTAAACTCTTATAATTCAGGTACTGAAACAAATGATGCCTGCTTTAACTTCCTCCCAAAATAAGGCTCAAAGGAGATCATGGATGTGAATATACCCTGTCACCGGCGAAGCATTATAGAAATATGACATTTAACCATGCCTTATATTTGTATTTACTTAAATATTTTCATAGTTATATATGTTTTGTGTATATATATAATATATTTTATATTTTGATATATATTTGTATTATTTTGTTTCAACAACTGTTTAATTAGATCTATGCTTGGGATGTAATGGTAGCTGAGAGGCCGTCTAATTCATGAAGCCTTGAGATAAAAAGAAGTCTTCTTGGAGAGAGTCCAAGTTTGCCTTTTAAAGGATGGAAAAGAGTTGCCCAAGTGAAGTGGGGCAGAGGAGCCCAGGACATGCCAGAAAGAGGCAACAAAATGAGCAAAACTAAAAAAGGCATTGGTCGGGCACTGTCACCGGGAAGAAAATCAGTTCAGTATTACTAGATGTAGAACGTGTAGGAGTGTCAAACAATGAGGCTGGAGAATTACACAAGAGCCAGGTTATCTAGGGCATTCCAAGCCCTACTAATGTGTTTGATCTGTATTTTTGGAGAACAAATGAACTGCTTTAAGCAGAAAGATGACATGGTCATATTTGTATTTTAAAAGGATCAATCTGGAGGTATCATGAAGGATGGATTTAAGGAGAACCAAACTGGAAAGGGAAAATTAAGTTAGGAGGCTAAAACGGTAATTCTAGCCTGATGACAAGGCCTTAACTGGAGTAATAGTTGTTGGTAGGAGAGGAGAGAATGGGTTCCCTAAATATATGTGTATGGGGGAGGAGTTTCACATTGGAAAATCTGGTTATTGATTAAATATGGCAATAACGAAGAAAAAAGTAAAAGTCCATGGTGAATCCAAGATCCATAAATCTTTTTCTGGATGAATGGATGGAGAGATGGATAATTTGGGTATGTAAGCACTGAAAGAGTTTGATTTGATTCTGGACCTCATGAGGTGCCAGAGATTTGATTTTGATTTTAATCCTATAAGTCTAATTACTCAACTTACTCAGCCACTCAAACACCGAACTCCCCTTAATTCTACCATGTACCAAACACTGTGCTCTGTTGGGATGCAAAGATGAATGATACTGGCCATTCGCTTTAAAAGGTTTACATTCTTGGTAGGGAAACAAGACTTACCGATAATAATCTAAGGCATCCTGGAGGCAAATGATGTGTGCAGAAGATCAGTGGTTCAAGTTCTCAGTGTGAAAGGGACAGGGTAGAGTAGCATCGATGGCTAACTGTTTCAGGTGCAAACTTTATCTGGGCCTTGAAGGAGGACCATACAGGTCAAAGGAGAAGGGAAGGAATTAGTAGCAGAGAGAATGGAAGCAGTTGAAGGGTAAGGTGATTGGCAGAGCTGTGTCTGAAGATTGTAAGTAGGCTAGTGTGTTTGGAGAAACCCTCCCTTCTTGTCTAGTCGCATGTGGGATGTTTTTAAAGTTGCCATTGCCTGAGAAAATCCGAAGACTCTGCAAAAGCCCCACCTGGTTTCTAATGAGGGTGGTCAGAGGCCACTCAGTAGACCTCCCGTTTGAAAACACTGGCCAGAATGAGGGAATATTTGCTTTTGGCAGTGAGCACAGTCATGATGTGCCTTGTATTGCCTTAGAGAAGAGCTAATTTCCCCTGCTCTGTGTTCTGAGGAAAATATCCCCACTTTTGACAGATGTTCTAATTCAACAATTAGCAGTGACTATGACATGCAAAAATTACCAGTTGCTAAAGCCTCACTTAGCCAAATGGGAGACATGGAGTATTTTTATACCCGGCAGCCTTGGGCTGTGTAGCTTGAAGCACACACTTGCCCAGCATTTCTCTAACTTATGAGTTTCACCACTAACTGTAATTTATTTTTAAATATGCTAAAAATGTGCCCATCGCAACAGTTTCTGGGTGGTGGGAGGAGAAAAGAAAAGGCTGCAATGCTGTATGAAATGGCATCCACTAAACAGCTTCCTTTCCAGCCTTTCGTACCATTATATCACAGGAAAGACTGGCAATGCTTCAGCCAAAGGGCAGCTTAGTTATGAGAGCCCTAATGGGACATTTCTGCTCCAGCAAATGATTAGTCCTTTCCTTGCCACTCAGGTATTCTGGGTAAAATTAAAAAAGGAGATTTAGTTGGTTTCGATGGTCCTAGCTCCTCTCTCTGCATTTTTTTCCTTCTCGTATCAATAATAGTATACTTCTTCCATTTGTCCATTTTACACCACATCTCCATTTCTTGCCCCAACAAAGCCTTCTCAGAAAATATTCAATCTCAGTATATTGAAATAACCACAGGGCCTCAGGATTAGAAAATCAATGATAACTGTGATTTCCAAACCTTTTGTACTAAACCTGTTTTAGGAAAATAAATATATATATATATATATATATATATATATACCTATATTTACATGCATACAAAGGAGCAGACACTCACAATATAAGTGTATTAATAAAATAAAAGCACAGCATACATTTAAGTAAATATTAATAACTAATTATGGTGGATACAAATAGTCTTAATAATTTCAATAATTTTGACCAACTTGTTGTCAAATCTGATTTGAATGCCAACCTTCACTTTTTGGTGTGGTTAATGAAGACCTCATACCAGGGATAGAAGTCTTAATTGAACCATTTTCCTGTATTGAGATACTACATAAATTATTTATATTGTCTTCACTCTGCAGTTCCTCCGAGGGGATTGTTATATACCAGAAGTGTATTTTGTGAGGGTTAGCTTGTTTAATATCAGACACTCTGCTCTGTAAAGCTACTTTATGTAAGTGATAATACGTAGCAATGTCTCAAAAACAATCCCACCATTCAGGTGCCACTGCCAACCTCTCCACCTGTGAAGTCCCACTCTTCCGACAGGAATTTCTTTCACTGATGTACGTACTCTAGCCAAGAGGCTGGTCTCAATCTGGATATTAAATATTAGTATTTTTTAATCTGAGGTTATCTTTATATTAAAAAATAAAAGTTCTGAATTCATTCCCCATCCCTTAGTTGTTCATCCTGAACATTCCACTTTGGAGGCTGTAAATGGGCCTGGGTGGATGAGCTCCTCTGTCTACTCCTGGCTTCCTGAATGGTCTGTGTTAGTTGTGAGGTGTCAGAGAGAGGCGGTGTGTAATGGGAGCAAATTCTCAGTGGTCAGAAACATGGTTTCTAGGAGGTGAAGGTTATATGCAGTCCAGTTCAAGTTCTTCAAATCCACATTTGCAGGTGACCCTGTGTACAGCCCAGGAATGTATGGCCGGCCTGACCTGACCTCATAGGGGCTATCTTCTAAAGGTCAGTGGGGCTCTCTTTCTGACTTGGTCCCAAATTCCCTTCTAACAATCTCTCTCTCTCTCTCTCTAATGATGTGATTCTCTTACCTCTTTCTGGCAATCAAGCTATCTGCTGTTTTCTTCTGCTTACCATTCAGGGCAGCCATAGTACTTCCAAATAGGGCATGTCTTGCTCCCCACATCCAACTCCTTACATATTCCTATGGATTCTATTCTACAGCCTCTCTCACATTTGTCTGCTGTTCTCTGTCCTCACTGTTAGCACCCTCATTCAGGACTCATTATCTCTTGCCTGAACTGGAATTACAGCCTCTCATCAACATCCCTGCCACCTGTCTCCCCTCACTCAAATCTCTTCCCCACATTACTGCCACCTCCAAGTGCTGCTTTTTTTTTTTTTGTCAGAAATTTCCAATGGCTCCTCTGCTGTCTGTACCATTAATTAACCCACTCAGGATGGCATATTCACGTTCACAACTCTGTGTGCCCGATCTGCCTTTTCTGACTCCCTGCATTCTTCTGCAATTCTTTATTTTCCAGACAAATTAATTCTTCTTCTACTTCATTAACAAATCCCACATCTTCACTCCTTTGTGCCATTGTTACCGGTTTCCTCTGCCTGAAAAATAATACTCCCCCTTCATACTTTAATCCATTCGTTCAACCGTGACTTTTTATGCAGTACTAAGATTTTCAGAGGCTCTCACCTGTAAAATGTCTACCTGTTTTTTCAGGCCCATGTCACATACAACTTCCTCCACTAAGCCTTTTTTTGCCTTCACAAAGCAATGCCATTTCTATGTCTTCTAAAGTTTCTCAGTATTTTATTTGTGCTTTTCTTATGGCACTGTTTTTTGTTTGTTTGTTTAGTCCTACATTTTGGCTAAAACCACGTAACAAATACCTAGTCTGTACCAAGCACTGTGCTAGGTCATATGAGATTGTATTTAATACTCTCTATACCCTTACTAGGTCCATAATATTATCCCTCTTTTAAAGAGTGGGAAAAGGCCCAAGGTCAAATCGCTAATGCGTTTTAGTCAGGAATCGGCCAAGCCTGTT
This sequence comes from Platanista minor, assembly GCA_004363435.1. Lineage (NCBI taxonomy): Eukaryota > Metazoa > Chordata > Mammalia > Artiodactyla > Platanistidae > Platanista > Platanista minor. The sequence goes on along the minus strand of RJWK010026965.1, from coordinate 8,562 downwards.
CTCTTTCCTGATTATATGATGGCTTGATTATCATCATCGTTGTACTTTTTCACCACCAAAAACACACCACAAACTCCTTGAAGACATGGCCTCTGTCTTATTGACCTCAGTGCTAGCTGCACCATATTTGTTAAGAACTAAATTGGTTGAGTTTCATTCAGTTGAACTGTAGCTGAGGGACCTTGGGGAAGGGAGCACGTCAAAGGAGTAAGTGGTCTCAACATGCCTTTAGATCGGCCCCCCCCACTAGTGTGAGCCTTTCCACACACAGGTCAGAAAAGGGCCTAAATAATTCCGTCAGCCTCAGTCCACGTAGGTCTTCATTTTCTAGCTTTCTAGAAGTCACTGCCGCCTAACTCCTGGCTGCCACAGTCGACTGTAGCTTTAAATATTCACTGCGTTAATGCTGATTACTGAATAAAGTGGCAATTAAGCTTTCATGGCATAATTTCTGTGTTGCACCGGAACGGTGCTAATAGTACATTTTGTCTTTCCCTTCAAAGAACCCACCTGTTTTTTGGGGGGAGACGGCAGCAGGCGGGTGCGGAGGGCTGCTCCTTGAAGGGCTGGTGTTAGTTACGGGATTCAGTCCCTCCATCTAGAGCCACAGAAGCTTTGAACCACGCAGAGGGGAAAGATAGATGTGAACCTTCCTTCACCTCCGCCCTGACCAGAGTCAAAGGTTTTTAGACTCGAAGGAAACCTTTATCTATGTCCTTTGCCACTTGGTATTTCCTGGCATTTCAAAAGGCCAGCTGGGGCCACATCTTACAGGCTGGCTCCCTCCTCACCAACAGGCAAGACCACAAGACTTCTCTAAGATTGTAGCTGGGCCACAAGGACTTTCTGTGTCTTGCCTGAGCAGCTACACTTGAGATCTCAACCTTCATTTCCCAGGCAGTTTCTTAACTGTTAGCCTGTTTTCTCACACCTGCTTCCGTCCCTCTGGGACTAGATCTTCATTTCCCCAGCCCACTACTACTATTCAGGAAGCTGACTTCTGCTCCTCTCTGCCCTGGCTTTAGGTCCCACAGCCCAGGGCCAGCCCCAGCTCCTAGACTGCAGCCCAGTTCAAGGTCCTGAGCACACCCTTCTAGCAAGCCCTGCTGGGAGATGAGCTGGGAGCTGAGGGCCAAGCAGGCTGGGACAGAGCCAAAAAAAGGGAAGAAGTAGGACTACAGTTGGAGGGACTAGCTCAGCTACAGAGATGACCACTGAAGAGGAAGGCCATCAAGCCAAATTTTACTTTCATAAAAGCCTGGGGGAGGGAGCCACCGTCATGGCCCAAATGGTTCTATCTGGTGGGCAGGGCACGGAGATTAGAACCCTAGTTAGTGGCCGTATGCAAAGTTTGACTGGTGGCAGCTGTTGATCTGAGTGGTTTACATCATTTGGAGAAGTCTACTCTAGCCAAAGGTAAGTTAGGCATAAAGCAAAGGCTTTGGAACTAAAAGGAGTTGGGTTCTAATTCCTGCCAGTCCCTAACTAGCTCCGGGAGTTTGGGCAGCTTAATTAATCTCTGTGAGCCTTGGGTTTCTCACATAAAATTGGGGACATAATAATTATCTTGTAAAGCTGTGATGAGATTTAAATATGGTAGTACGTGTCAAATACCCCACATAGGAGCTGACAATAAAAGATATTTATTCATATTAGACGGGAGGGTTGAGATCTCAGGAAAACTGAAAGGATACAGACAGATAGTAGATAGCAACTTGTGTCCAGGGTCTCAGCAGTGGAAATGAAGTGCAAATCAAGAAGCAAGGTCAAAAGATCAGGAATGCAGGTGGGCACACTGAGCCAGAGCCAGGGGAAAGCAGTGTCAGGGCTCCCTGGTACACTTGACTCACACAAGATAAATTTTAGCCCTCACCAGCTGGTCAGAGGCTATTCGTGTCCCCCCTGCCTTCGTCAGGTGTGGTCCAGGAATTGGGCAGGAGACCCTTTGTGCCTATGAATGAACAGGCAGGGGCACTGCAGAGCAGGCCAACTGCTCAGGTAGGTGATGAGAGCAGCTGCCTGAGAAATAATGGGAAGGGCACTGCCAGCAGTCCCGCCTACCTCACCTCTGCCAGGAGCTGGTGCAGCCACCTGGAATCCTGTCCCTGGAGCCAGGGACACAGGTTGCAATGACACTGTACTTGGTTCTTATGTTAGGGGACCTGAGTAGGGCAGGAGATTACTGGTGTTCAGAAACAGCTTGGAACAGAGTAGGGTCATCCCCCAAGGCGGAAGCGGATTAGAAGTCAGGTGCTGGGATGAGCCCACTGACAACATCTGGCTGGCCCTTCTCTGTTGCTTTTGCTGGCTCTTGGCTAATTTCCCTGCACCTGACTTTCCGAGCTACTGTCACGGTCATGATAGATGCATATGTGTGCGTGCACACACACATGTGTAAAAATCAGACAAGAGTGAGTATTGGAAAATCAGTGGGTATGGTAATCAAGTTGCCTACATATTTTAAGGGCCCCATGATTTCAGTCTTTCTTCTTATACTAAATCACTGTCTCTATAAACGTCTCTACCTCAAACTTTAAACTCTGAGGGCAGGGGAATTCCTAGTGTCTGCCTAGCACAGAGTAAGTGTCTGGGAAATACCAACTGAATGGAACATCTGTATTTTAGTCCCTGTATGAGACACTTTAATATATTATTCCTAATTTTTGTCACAACCCTGTGAAGCATCATTGACCTAATTTTATAAATGACAAAACTGAGACACATAGAAAGTCTGTACAAAATTTGTAAGTGGCAGAGTTGGGAAATAACCTTTACTCTAGCCCATGTATCATATAACATGTCTATGTTTGTGATTTGGGAACATGGTTATTCATCACTGTAGCTTTAAAGTAGGAGGGAGAACACTTAGGAATTCTGGGGTCAAATGGAGAAAGTGAAGTGTTGGAGAAGGGAGGAACAGGAGTCTGACATTTCCAGAGTGACAGTTAACGTTAGCACGCTTGGCCTGGTGTAGTATTGGCCTGATTTAGCAAATAAAAATACAGGATTCCCAGGTAAATTTGAATCTCAGATAAACAACAGATAATTTTTTAGTGTGGGTGTGTCTCAAAAATTGCGTGGGACACACTTAAACTAAAATTTAAATTTAATTGCACATCCTGTATTGTATCTCCCAAGCCTACTCTGGTTTGATCTATAGGACAGTTCCAAGAGACATTGGTTAAGATCGACAGGAAGGGAGTTCCGGTTAAGGAGGTCATATACAGGTGGAACAAGTTTGTGTGACTGTGTCTCCTTTCAGTCATTCAACAAACATGTGGGGGCCATTGTCTCATGCAAGGTATTGTGAGGAAGGGAGAAGTGTGTGGGCGCCATTTAATACTCCTTCCGTTCTTTGAGCCCAGTAGAGGAGCGGAGGAATATACATCAGTTACTGTGATATTAGTCTATGGGAGGCATGTGACACATTGCTGGAGGAGATTTGGCATGGCCTGGGTGCAGGGAAGGCTTCTTAGGGAACAATTTACTACAGTTAGGCGTGACCCAGTTTCATTAAGCCGTTCCACAGTCTAAGCTCCGTGATCCAGCTGAAATGATCTCCCCAAGTGCAAGTCTGTATACATCCCCACCCTTGCTTAAAATCTTTTATTGGCCCCCCCTAACCTTTTAAATTAAATGACCAAACACTTCTGTTGAGATAAAAGTCCCTGTCTGACAGAGACTCTGTGTACTGGCCCAGCCTCATCTTCACTTTGCCTTGGCTGTGAAGAAATGTCCTGCAGGATCAGACATGCTGCCCTTGTCCCCTCAAGCTGGTCATCTTCCTGATACAGCTTCAGCTTCACCTCACCTGCCTAACTCCTACTCTCTTATATGTGGCTGCTAGGTGTGAAGCACCTTCTATATGGCCAACTCTTTATTAGATAGTTAAATTATTTAATCCTCCAAGACTCTGTTGCAGAGTCACACCTTACTGAAGCACACCTCTCCCTGACAGCAATCTTATGGGCTTCTCCTATTAGCTTTCCTTTGTCAACGCACCTGCACCAGGTGTGGTCATTGTCAGTTTGCTGTCTTTACTACCATGTGAGCTTTTTGAACAGAAAGGTAGCATACTACTTTTGTCTATAATCTTCAGGATCTAACACCATGCCAGACAGGTGGGAAGGACCCAGACATTTGCTGTATGAATGAATACATATTTTAAGGCAGGGGTCCCCAGCCCCCGGGGCCGCAGACCAGTACGGGTCCGTGGCCTGTTGGGAAGCAGGCCGCACAGCAGGAGGTGAGCGGTGGACAAGTGAGCGAAGCTTCGTCAGCTGCTCCCCGTCGCTCCCCATCTCCCGCATCACCGCCTGAGCCATGCCCAGCCTTCCCGGCCTCGCCCAAGGAAAAATTGTCTTCCGCAAAACCTGTCCCCGGTGCCAAAAAGGTTGGGGACCGCTGTTTTAAGGGAGTTAGAAACTCCTTGTAATAATAACATTGCTACTAATAGTAGCTATCGTTTACTGAGCCTGTGTTAAGCGTTTTATATCCATGATTTTATTTAATACTTTCAGCGACTATATGAGGTATAACTTTTTATAATTGCCATCTCACAGATGAGGAAACCGAGGTTAAAAATGTTAGTTAGCTTGCCCAAGCTGGTGGTGGAGCTGGCGTCCAAACCCAGGTGTGACCAACTACAGAGCCCGTGGTCTTAATCACTAGGCACTCCTGCCTCTCAAATGTCCCTTAAGACTGTCATCATCTTCCCTTAGTCCCTTACTCTTTCCCTAGTGGGTTAAATGCACTTGTCACATCTGACTACTCAGGAAAACCCAGCTGGGCCAAAGAGAATATCTCCGTGGGAGAACCAAGGCTTGTGCAAATATCCAGGCTGTGAGGAAGGCCTGCGGTTTTTTCGTTTGTGCCCTGTTTGTAATAAATAAGCCACAGCAGCATGCTTAGGTCGTTAGCAGAGATAGATGGAGCCAGCCAAGCCATTGCTGTACACTTGACAGAATGGAAATGCTGCTTCTCCATTTGTGGAGCAGGGTGGTGAAGGAATTCCCCAGCCTTTATGTGCTTTAAGAGGATGATTGCATATGGGAGGAGAAATAGGAGGTAGGAGATGACTCCAAAGGGATTTACTGGGAGAGTCATTACAGGAGAAGGCAAATGAAGGGGCTGGCTAGTGCTGTACCTGAATAGTAGAGTCTAACTTGTACCTGACTGTGTACAAATCCCTGCACCCCTGGGACCTCAGTGTCCTCTATAAAGTGGGGTTGGGGGCGGTCACATTAGATTAGGACTTTCCACCGTATGTCCTGATATATACTAGTTCCGTGTGTGTTAAAAGGCACTATGTGGTGAAAGTCACTTTATATTTAAAACAAGAAGTGAAATACTGTTTAAAAAAGGGTTTTTTTTTCGTTTAATTTTTTTTAACATCTTTATTGGAGTATAATTGCTTTACAATGGTGTGTTAGTTTCTGCTTTATAACAAAGTGAATCTGTTATACATATACATATGTTCCCATATCTCTTCCCTCTTGCATCTCCCTCCCTCCCACCCACCCTCCCTAAAAAAGGTTTTTTGTTTGTTATTTACTGCAGGATTTCTCAGGACCTTTATATGCTAATGTAAATTACCAGTCTCCTGGTGGTCACGTACTTGGTGGCATTTCCTAAACTTGATTGATCACCAAACCACATTTTCAAAGAGCTATCATGTGATAGAGCTTCCAGGACCAAGCTCAGGGGAACGCTATACGAGATGGTGTCTGGGCGTCGCTTATCTGAAGGAGAACGAACTGCGCTACCACTTACATTAGTTAGGGAACACCTTGGACAGGGTGGCAGAGCTGTTTTGTCTTCTAGAGGGAGAGAGGATGCACACAAATGTACTTTCTTGGTTTAAAGGCTCTGTGCCCAGCTGTGTACCCAAAACTTCCCCACGTATTTAGTGCCTAAACTCCTATGAGAGGCAAATTGAGCTTTACAGTATGCTTTGAAAGATGGAGTTTATGCCTGTATTGGACCACACATTTAATATAAATTTTATATAAATGATCTCATTTAATTTTCGCAAAATACCCCAGCGCAATGGTTGTGCATATTTTGTAGGAGATAACATTCACAGCCCTGCCTGAAATATACATATCATTGTTCCTATTTGACAGATAATTAAACTGAGGTCCAGGGAGTTTAAGTACTAGAATAGCTAATAAGTATTGGAACCAGGATACAAACCCGAGTCTCTTTCTATTGAAGTGACAAGGAAAATTTCAGTTCTTTCCCAGTTTTTGATTTGTTTTCAATCAGGCCTACCTAGATAAATAGTCAATATATGAATGAAAGCCTTGGTGCCAATTCAGGATTCTACTTTAGTACCTTCTTTGTCAGCTGAAGAACAAGTAAAGTTACTAAAACTTATGAATATTTACATCAGTTAACCATTTCTGCATAATAAACCACCCCAAAACATAGAAGCTTAAAACACGGACCATTTTATTTGCTCACAGTACTTCCCTTGATCTCATCCGAGGTCACTCACATGGCAGCAGTCATCTGTTAGCTTAACCAGGGCTGGACAGTCTAACACAGGCTCGTTTTCACATCTGGTGGTTAGCGCTGGCTCACAGTAGGAGCCTCTGTATCCAACGGCAAACATGGGATTCTTCAAAGGGTGGTGGCAGTGTGCTCAGGCTTCTTGAGAATCGGGCTTAGGGACTCTCACACCATCAATTCCCCCACATTCTGCTACTCAAAGCAGGTCATAAAGCCAGCCCAGAACCAAGGGCGGGAAATGGACCCTGATTCTTGATGGGAGAAGCAGCAAAGTCAACTGCAGAGGGGCCTGTGGGCAGGGATTATTGTAGCCATCTTTGCAAACACTCGACCACTGTTTTAGTGGATATTTCTTTGAAAACCTGCTCAGGCAATGCCTCCTTTTCTGAACTTCTGCCTCACTTTTAGTGGGATAGGGCTCCCTAGTAAGAGCTGATTAGACAAAAGATAGACCCTTACCCAAGAAGGAGTTAATTCATTGCCAAGTTGAGTCAGTAGGTTCTTTTCCCTAAGAACTTTAAATTGCAAAAAGAGATACAAGCTAGTCAGCAATGCTGGAATCAAAAGCAATTCTGTGCAGCCATTTCTTCTCAATATTCATGAAGAAGCAGAGATATACCATTCATTCATTCATTTAAATATATTAACAGCACACTCATTGCATGCTTGGCACTGTGATAGGCACTGGGCCCACTCGACTGGGAAAGAACAATGAAAGCGTATCCACAGGGATAACGGGAAAAAACACTACCTGTTTCCAAAGAGACAGAGGCTCTGGCTCCAGAACCTGGAGATCCCTGGTTATACATCTTGCCCTTATCTGCTCTAAGTAGCCTCTAGAACTGTGCAATAAAAACCGTTACTTTCCTTAAGCTGGTAGAAATGAGTTCTGTCACTTGCATCTAAATGAGTCTGAATATAGTATTCTACTGAGAGAAGCTGCCAGTTACTTTCTGTATTGGCAGAGAGAATGTAACATTGGAACAAATTGTCTACTATTCTGGGACTTTTAAGAATTAGTACCTGGGTGACATGGTCATTTGGATTTGGTGACAGCAGGACCTCAAGATGTCAAGTAGATTTTTCTTTATTTTTATACAGCAAGATACTTCCAAATATAGTAAATCTCTGACTTGCTTACTGGGCAAGAATTGACTCAGGAGGAAATAAGCCTACCTTTCTGATAATAATTATTTATTCAACTTTCCACTGATTATTTTTTGAGTGCCAGGCACCATTCTAGGAACTTAAGAAACGTCAAGCAACCCAGCTGACAAAGGTTTTCACCCTTACAGAGCTTGCAGGCCAGCACGTTGTTCCCGAGTTATGAAAAGTAAGAAACACGTAGAGATCATTTTGGTATGTTTAGAATTAGGTATTTTCTAAAGTAAGTATTTTCTAGAATAGGTATTTTTCTCATTGAGAAATCTAATGGCCAATAATATATCAATAAACATTGCTGAATGTGTAAGTGCAATAGAAAGTGAAAAACAAGGGCAACAGAAATATTAAAAACTCAGTAGTGTTGATGTAATTGTTTCTGTGAAATAATTCACTGACTTACTCTCTTGCAAGACTGACTCTATGGTGAAGTGCTGAGCTGTATTCTGCACTGGGATAGAAGAACTGGTAAGATTGGGGATAATATATACCATAGCTGGATTGGGGGCATTGTAGCTCATTCATTCTCATTACTCCTGGGCAGTATTTGTTTCTCCCCTGGCAGTTATCATTGTTGAGACAGGTTTAAATCATTTGTATTGCCTATCTTGTACATAAACCGTGTGAAAAGAAATCTGTTTAGTTTTTTAAAGTACTATTAAAAATGAAGAATCAAATCTTTTCCGAGGGGCTTCCCTGGTGGTGCAGTGGTTGAGAGTCCACCTGCCGATGCAGGGGACACGGGTTCGTGCCCCGGTCCGGGAAGATCCCACATGCCACGGAGCGGCTGGGCCCGTGAGCCTTGGCCGCTGAGCCTGCGCGTCCGGAGCCTGTGCTCCGCAACGGGAGAGGCCACAACAGTAGGGGTCCCGCGTACCGCAAAAAAAA
>RJWK010026964.1:0-26727 GCA_004363435.1 Platanista minor | reverse complement strand
CTCTCCTGTTGCGGAGCACAGGCTCCGGACGCGCAGGCTCAGCGGCCATGGCCCACGGGCCCAGCTGCTCCGCGGCATGTGGGATCCTCCCGGACCGGGCACGAACCCGTGTCCCCTGCATCAGCAGGTGGACTCCCAACCACCGCGCCACCAGGGAAGCCCCTCCCCAGGACTCTTACGGTGCCACATCTCTGCTGACTCAGCTTATGGACCCACCACCTGCAGAGTGTTGTTATCCTCATTATTACTCTAGGGATGTCTAACTGTTGAAGGACACTGTCACTGTAGTGCACGTGTGTTCCGTTTTGTGGGCTTCATTGTTATTGTCTGTCATAATAAGGATCGTTCAGATTCTCTGTTGAAAAGGATGCTTTCTGGAATGCTCTTCCTTTTCTCTGACCAACTTAAAAAAATTCTTCCTTTCAGTCTTAAGCCCTCGTCCGTATTTCAGCTTTTCCTTTCATGCCACTTTGGGTTGCTGTCTTAGGCGTGGCTCCCTGGGAAACGGAGATTTGTGTGCAGGCAGTTTATTGGGTACTGCTTTGGGAATAAGCACCTTTTAAGAAAAACTTGCACTGATCCCACAGGGAGCTCAGGAGCTGGGATGGCCGTCAGGAGGGGGTAGCTTCTTGGGCAAGGTGGCTCCCTTTAACCAAGGGCAGTGACTGGGGAGGGACTCAGCTGTGAGCCATCCACAGCCAACACTCCTGGCAGCTGGAGGGGTGAGCACTTCACCCGAGATTGAGGATCTGGGCAAAATCACAGCATCCTCTGCAACAGCCTTTCTGTCCGGTCACCACACCCTGATCGCTTCAGGCGCTGACGTCTTTTTTTTTTTTTTTGGCTGCGTTGGGTCTTTGTTGCTGCGCGCGGGCTTTCTCTAGTTGTGGCGAGCGGGGGCTACTCTTCATTGCGGTGCGCGGGCTTCTCATTGCGGTGGCTTCTTTCTGTTGCGAAGCACGGGCTCTAGGTGCACAGGCTTCAGTAGTTGTGGCATGCGGGCTCAGTAGTTCTGGCTCGCGGGCTCTAGAGCACAGGCTCAGTAGTTGTGGTGCACGGACTTAGTTGCTCAGCAGCATGTGGAATCTTCCCGGACCAGGGCTCAAACCTGTGTCCCCTGCATTGGCAGGTGGATTCTTAACCACGGCGCCACCAGGGAAGCCTCCTGACGTCTTTTTTATAGAAATTATCTTGGCAAAATAAAGAGTCTTTTCAACTAAAAATATCTTCTATCTTCTTTTGCCTTAAACTGCCTTATGAACTGGAAGTCTTTGTAATGAACAGTAAAAATAAGCCAACGTCACAATGGGGAAGATCTGGTTTCCATTTTCTCCTTTATTAAGTAGCATTGTCACCATCCTAATTCTGGCCTTAATTACCTCTCTTCAGATTCATGGATTAACTTCTCCCTCTACCACCTTCTTTAAAAAAAAATTTTTTTACAGTTTTATTGAGATATAATTGACATACAATAAACTGCACATATTTAAAAAGTACAATTTGAAGAGTTCTGACATATGCACACACCTATGAAGTGAACATTCACCTATCAAGTGAAGTGAAGACAGGGAACATTTCTATCACTGCCACCCCTAAATTTTGTCATGCCCCTTTGTAATTCCCCCTTTGGCCTCTCCTAGCTCTACCCATTCCAAGCAACCACTGATCTGCTTTTGTCACTAGATTTCTGTTCTAGAGTTTTATATAAATGGAATCATGTAGTCTTTTTTTTTTTTTTTAAGTAGAGGCTCTGCCTTCTTTCACTTGGCATAATTATTTTGAGATTCATTCATGTTGTTGTATCTATCAATAGTTTCTTTTTATTGTTGAGTAGTATTCCATTGTATAGATAGACCACAGGTTGTTTTTCCATTGACCTAGCTGATAGACATTTAAGTTGTTTCCACTTTAGACTACTGCATATAAAAGTGCTGTGAACATGTGTGCACAAGTCATTATGTGGGCATCCACTGTCACTTGGGCACTTAGGAGTGGAGTGGCTGGATCACATGGTAGGTCTGTGTTTAGCTTACAAGAAACTGCCAAGCTGTTTTCCAAAATGGTAGTGCCATTTTACAATCTCACCAACAGTATTAGAGTTACCTTTGTTCTACACCATCAACACTTGGTAGTATGAGTCTTTTAAATTTTAACCAGTCCACTAAGTCTGTAGTGATATCTCACTGTGGTTTTAACTTGCATTTCCTTAGCCCCAAGCTCACTACATTTTTTTTCTCTTACGTTTTCTTTTAAAAGTTGGATGTTTTTAGCACTTACTTTAGGTCTATGGCCCATCTTGAGTTGATTTGGTTTATGGTTTGGGGTAAAGGTTTAGTTTTTTTTTTTATATATGTGGTTACCTATTGTTCCAGCACTGTTTGCTGAAAAGATTTTTCTTTACCTGTTGAACCTTTATAAAAAATCAGTTGACTCTATGTGTGTGCCTATTTCTGGAATCTATTCTGTTTCATTTATCTTTATGTCTATTTGCTGATTCCTTAAGATTACTGTAACTTTATATTAACTCTTGAAATCAGGTAGTGTAAGTCCTTCAACTTAGTTATAACTTTTTTTCAAATTGTTTTGGCTCTTTTAGTTACTTTATTTTTCCCCATTAGTTTTAGAATCAGCTTATTGCACTGGCCAGAACCTCCAGTTCCATGTTGCATAAAAGCAGTGAGAACAGCAAGAGATCCTAACCTTAGGGAATAACCATGCAGCCTTTTTACCACCAAGAATAGTTTTAGCTGTAAATTTTTTATAGATGCTTCATCAGAATGAGGAAGTTCTCTTCCTAGTTTGCTGAGAGTTCTCGTCATGAATGGATTTAAATTTTGTCAAATGATTTTTTTTCTCCATTTATTAAGATGATGATACAGTTTTTCTGCTTTATTCTGTAGACATCACCTTAACAATATAAGGAATCATTTCAACTGAAAATACCACCTGATTTCTTTTGCCCTAAATTGCATAATGAAATGGAGTTTTTCTTAATGTAAAACCAGGAATAACTAACAAAATGGGAAAGACCTAGCTTCCATTTTCTCCTTTGGTTACCATAGTCACCATACTAATTTTGGCCTTAATAACCTCTAATTTGGATGAGTAGACTAGTTTCTAACTGTTCTTCCCACCCAGTCTCTCTCCCTTCCTGTCTTGATCTGGGAAAAACCTTCCTAAAGAACACCTTTGGTCATGGTGTTAGTTGTTCTCGTAACAGACACCATCACTGGATCCTCATTACCCTCAGGATAAGATTCACCGGCTCAGTAAGGAGGTCAGTGTTTCCCACAATCCATCTCTCTCTAGGAAGAGCCCATTCCCCTCTTGATCCAGTCTAAATATGGTCATCTCCCATATCTGTGTTCTTATACCATAGGACACTTATCACACTTTTTTCCACATCTGTGTATATTTCATATTTTCCCCAAGATTGTAGACAGCTGAGGATACAAGGTATGTTGTATCTATTTTTGTATGCCCACAGTGCCTCCCTGATGCAGTGCCTTGTGACAGGCACTTTACATGTTTACTGAATGAATAGATGAACATAACATTTAATCTCCACAGGGCTTCCCTGGTGGCGCAGTGGTTGAGAGTCCGCCTGCTGATGCAGGGGACACGGGTTCGTGCCCCGGTCCGGGAAGATCCCACATGCCGCGGAGCGGCTGGACCCGTGAGCCATGGCCGCTGAGCCTGCGCGTCCGGAGCCTGTGCTCCGCAATGCGAGAGGCCACAACAGTGAGAGGCCCGCGTACAGCAAAAAAAAAAAAAACAAAAAAAAAATTTACTCCCCACATATACATATTTAATACTAAATAAGAGGATATATCGTTAGTACAAACGGAGACTATTTTCCCACTTCCACTTTTATAAGTGTTCTTTAATTCTGTAATAGCTGCTGGGTCAGTGTTTCTTGTTTTTGTTTTTTTTTTGGGGGGGGGCGGATTTTTTGCCATTGGTTTTTAGGAATCCTAGAGTCTTGGATCAGATGTTTTCATTTTAAAGGATATAAGGTATTCTAGAAATATGATGGATCCCATACATGGAATTTTATGACTTTGAAGCAGTTTTTCAGTTTATAAAGTACTCATAGTTACTGACAATTTATTTTTCTGACTATTATCAGAGTAATCCAATTATTCTTTGGGGCGGGGGAAAAAGAAGAAAGGAATCCAAACTACAACACAAAAAATATTCCCTTCACTCTGATACTGACTGAACCTAATAGCTCTTGTTTTGAATTTCATAATTCTAGAAGAGTTAGACTTGAAAATGTATCTCTGAACAATGGAGCCTCTGTTTTCCACCAAAAGGCAGTGATTGTGTTGAGCATTTTAACTGGTTATCAGACCTCAGGCTGCCGGTTTGAAGAGTGAACTTTGGCAATGGGAACTTGGCTCTCAACCCTGTTTTTCAGCTGGCTAGAATGTGAATAAACTTCCTATTGAAAGAGAGACATATCTTCTCAAAGAAGGAGACAAATAAAATCCTCAACCTACTAATGTCCTCCTTTCTGTCTGCCCACCCTGAGCCTCTACTTACCTTTTCTTCAGGTGTCAGAGAAGGATATTTTTATTTATTGTTTTTTTTATTTTATTACTTTTTTAATGTTTGAAACATTAATTCAATCTCTTTTAGAGGGATGTTTTTAGATGCTCAGAAACTCAGGAGAGAACTAGAAAGTTATTGCTTCCTTGTAATCCTCAACTTGAGAGATTTATTCTTTGTGAAATCCCTGCCCCAAGAGTGTGGTTTCCTTTCTGACTTTTCCCTCTTTCAGGAAGCGTGCAAATACTGCAAGCCTTTGTGCTTTTTGCAGCTCCGCTGTTTCTCTGACTTTTTTTCGGTTCCATCTCTGGTTCCTCACGTGACATGGCTTTCATGTGCGCACAGTGCCTGCTTCCCCGGGTGGCCCCGTATCACCCTCTCACAACACGCATGTGGTTTCTCCCACAGCGGTTCTTTGGGGCAGCATTGTTGGTCTCGAGAGAGGCTCACCCCTTTCTGTATGCTCTCCCTTCACCCCAGGGCTCGCCGTCTTAACCAAAGTCTTTGCGTATAAGTGAGGTAGGGATAAAGACTGTACAAACCTTCACATTCCGAAGAGGGTGTTTTTTTTTGACATTCTATCAATGTAGCAGAGACATTTGAGGTGTGTTGGAAGCCTTGTCTGGGATTTATCATTTCAAACAGTGAACCATTCCTGAATGTTCCTTACACAGTGTCATCTCCTCTAGAATGACCCACCTGCCTATGCTGCATCCCCCATCCCTCCCTTCTGTGTTAAGTGTCCCACATCTGTGTTTTCTTACCCTTTTCTGCCTGTTGCTGTTGTGGTGCTTACCTTGTTGTTGGATTGATGTTTTTTTAATTAGGAGGACTCCTCGAGGTCAGAGAGGAACCATTCACATTCTTATTTTATCTCAGGTGTCTTATCCAAGTACCTGACACATGGTAGGTATTTAATCCATGTTTGTGAAGGGGACCAGTCCCTTCCATTTAGAACTAGTTTAACTTTTGCCCTCACCTTATATGCTGGGTTAATTGTATGTGCCAGCAGCCATAACAGTGAACCTTATCTGAAAAATATGATTCTGTTTCTCAAATTCGTATAGCATTCTTACTGCAATTTTGGCAGATATTTTTAAGAGTGTTGTACATCTTATTTACAAAAACAGATTAAACTTAAAAAGAAAGCTTCTTCCACAGTGGCTCTTCATTTTATCAGAATTTTAATTTATTTTTTAATCTGACTTTCAGAATGTTTATGTTGATGGTATGAAGATGAATTTTTTTTTTTTTTTTTCCCGGTACCCTCTCACAGTTGTGGCTTCTCTCGTTGCGGAGCACAGGCTCCGGACGCGCAGGCTCAGCGGCCATGGCTCACGGGCCCAGCCGCTGTGCGGCACGTGGGATCTTGCCGGACCGGGGCACGAACCCGCGTCCCCTGTCTCGGCAGGCGGACTCTCAACCACTGCGCCACCAGGGAAGCCCGAAGGTGAACGTTTTTACAGACACTTTAGTTCCTCAGGCATGCTCGTATTTTCTCATTTAAAGACTCTTGCAGTTGGGGGAGGGGAAAGGAGTCTGGTTTTTGGACTTAGTAACTGATAAACGTGTACCTATTTATAGAAATTTTAGAAACATTTTATCTCTTAGAGACTATACCTTTATTCAGTGAATCCAACTTTTTTTTTTTTTTTTGGTAAGTTACATGTGATTTAGCCAACTTTTCTGCATGTCACTGGGAGTAGGAAGGGGGCAGCTGCTATACTATAGCTCATGAAGAGAATGACCTTTGTTGATCCAGATGTTTCAGCATCTTTATCATCTAGGTCAGTGGTCCCCAACCTTTTTGGCACCAGGGACCAGTTTCGTGGAAGACAGTTTTTCTACCAACGGGGGTTGGTGGTGGGGGGAGTGGTTCAGGCGGTAATGCGAGCCATGGGGAGCAGCAGATGAAGCTTTGCTAGCTTGCCTACCACTCATCTCCTGCTGTGCGGCCTGGTTCCTAACAGGGTGGTGGAAACCCCTGATCTAGGACATGTGGCAACTTTAGGATCTGTGTCCTCTTGACTTTAAACACACACTCTCCTCTTTTTCTCTCTTACACACACACACACACACACACACACACACACAGTATTCTGCTTTCAATTGCCCTTGTGGATCAAAATTTGTGAACTGAGATTGTTAAATAAAACCCACACTACTGAGCCTGCCTTCTGATTTCTGGATGAGAAAAAAAGGCATAATGCATTTGGAATATCAGATGGAAGTTAGCCCCAGGGTGATCAATTTGTCTTATGTGACTTTGGGGATGGAGATGTATTGATTAAGCCTTTACAGAGAGCCCCAATGTGAGTTATTGGGGTATTGAATAAAGCTAAATTAAGTGTTTAACAGGGGATAAGAGGGGGAGGAAAAGCAGATAAAGGTGATAACATTTTAAAAACACTTTGCAGATATTATCTCATTTAATCTTTAAAACAACCTTGGTGGCAGGTATTGTTCCCATTTTCCAGAAGAAAAACCCAGACACCAAGAGGATAAGTAGTTTGCCTGAAGTCACGTACTCAGTGGCAGAGGTGGCGTTCAGACCTGCATCTCCATGGAGCAAAGCCTGTACTCCTTCCATTACACCACATTGCCTAAGGTTTATGGTTGGCGGCTGTTTATAGTGCGTTAAGACCATATCAGAAAGTACAGAGAAAGGATGCCTCCATCAGTTAGTGGTGTCTGCCCCAGGGCTTGGGGAGACCAAGGGTGAACCACAAGTGGAGAATTTGACATTGTACATAATCTCTTTAAACTTCAATCTCTCCATCTTTGTAAAGAAGGAAAAGATGCCTTATCACTTTGTAAAGATTGATCTAGTTTATAAAACTCTTCCACATGAAGTTAAGGAGGACCTGTTCCTCCAAGACTTTCATCCTGACAGCTGCCATCCCAGCATTTATTTAAAATAACGTGAACTTGGCTTTGTGGTGGCACTTCGAGCAATGGTGCTGCTGTTAATAGCTTGAATGCACTTGGGGACTTTTTCATTGGCTTATTTCTGAGCCCTAAACTATATCACTGATCAGCCTTTCTCATGTATGAATATGGGAGAAAATTATATTTTTTTCATTGTCAGCCATTTTTTGTTACGTAAGACATTTCACTAATTCTTTTTAATATGTTGCAGATGTGTCTTCTTGCTAGCACAGGCCCCGATATATGTGAATCTGAATGTTCTATAAAATCTTGCAAAAATTTTTTTCCTGTTTTATTTTGTTCATCAAGCTGTGCTTTGAGAGTAGCTCCATATGAAATGTTTTTTCCCCCTCTGCCTAGGAAAAAAGGAGGTAGTTCTATATATTTCTATTAAGAAGCAGTTTTAACGGGTCAACATATTAGTGTCCCAGGAAATTTAACATTTTTGCTTTTTATTTACTTAATTGCTTTTCCTAAAAAACTTTTCTTGGACTAGCAGTTTTCTGAGTAATTTTCTTTTATTTTTTGCTTTATTTTGATGGGACTTGCCCCCATCTTTTTCATTAAAAAGAGAAAAGCAATATTCAGTGTTAGTAGAGATAGTTTGTTGCCATGGAAAGATTTTCAAGACACATAGATGTAGGTGTGAACCCAGCTCTGCTGCTTTCTAGTTTGTGGGGACCTGAAGCAAGTCACTTATGCTCTTGGATCCTTGGTTTTTCTAATCTCTAAAATGAGTATAGGAACTACCTCCATGGTTGTTTAAAAGAATATGTTGAGGTAGCTTCCTAGATTGTATTAGTAAAAAAAAATTTTTTAATTAAAAGATTAAAAAAAAAGAATATGTGAGGCGATTTATGCCAAATGTCAACAAATGTTAACACTTTTTACTCCTTCCCTTTTCTCTTCTTTCTAAATACTTAATTTAGCTGGTCTTAACACCCCATGTGCCGCTCTTTATAAGAGGATTAATAAATACCTACTAAATTGAATAAATTAAAATGTAACTTTAAGAGAAACTCCATTGAAATATAAAATAAAACCAGATGGTAGAAAGGGGGACAATCCTGCTTTTTTATTTATTTACTTACTTATTTATTAAGAGGTACCTGAAACCGAGTTGTCTTTGAATTAAAATAATGAACTGTTCTTGGACATTTCAGTTTGGGGTAAGGAAAAAAAAAATACTTAGAATAGTAGCAAATTCATTTCTTTTGGTAATTATTAGTTTGCCTGGATTCATATATTTAAAATCACTTGAAGATGTATAGGTCTGATTACAAATCACTGCCCTAAAGAACTTTGTGTTCTCCCCCTAAAAAAGGCAGAGGCCTAGCCAAGATAGTGCGCCTCTTTAAAAAGACCCTGTGCAAACACGAACATGTGCTTTGGGGTTTGTTATGATTGACCCACCGATTATGTAACGTGACTTTGACAAGTTACTGCTGTCTTTAGCCCCATTTGCATGACATAGGAATGATTCATACTCTTAGGCAACCTAGGTTTGTAAGGAATGGGAACCACTAAAAATGGTATGCTATTTCGCAAACATGCAATATGCTTTGAAAATGTTGATAATAATGTTTAATTACAGACCAGGAGATTAACCAGAAATCTCTCTTGAATACAAGAAAACTTCAGTTGTTGACATTTTTTTATAAAATGTGTTCATGTATTAGAACGCATATTCCTGCCTTCATGGGGTTGTATTTCAGAGGAGGAAGAATAGACAATACATAGTTAAATAAGTTAACTATATGGTGAGTCAAATGATGCTAAGTGTATAGAAAAAAATTGAGCAGGAGAGGAGAGGGAGTTCCTGCAGGCAGGCATGTTGGTGCATTTTTAGATATGATGATCAGTTACGATCTCACTGAGAAGGTAGGTTTGAGTTGAGATGTCAAGGAGGTGAGAAGGCAAGTCGTTGGGACATTGAGGGAGGAGCCTTCCAGGCAAGGAGGGAATGACCAGTACAAAGGTCAGAGCATGCCTGGCCTTGCTGGAGTGTAGGGAATGAGGTCGGAGAGTTATAGAGAAGGAGCCCTGAGGAAATGGTGTATCAGGACAGTGGATGAGACAAATCTTGGCTCTCACCCTGAATGGTGTGGACTTTCAATAGAGAAGTGATATGATCTTATTTTCTGTTTGAAAATATCACTCTGGATTTTGTGTTTTGATCACTTTGGACTCTGTAGAGCAAAGACGAGAAAGGGGACCCTTTCCTGATTTACTAAATACAGTTATAGTGATAACAGTGAATTGTTTTAGTGAAGTGTCTTTGTAAAAATAGTGCATTAAAAAAAAAAAATTTCAATGCCTTGTGATGATCAGTCTGGACCCAGTGTTCATCAGGCATTTGTTCAGGTTTTTATATTAACCTGTGAAGCTATTCATAGATGTGACAGATGGAGGAGATTTAAGAGAGTTGAGTTTGACTGACTTCCTGGACGGACTGACTGCAGGACTTCCTGAAAGGTTTTCTTTTAAACGAAATTTCACCAGTTTTTGAAATGCAGATTTACCATCTCTAAAAGTGAAGTGCGGAAAAGTAAAATAAAATTGAAGGTCTTTGTTTATTAGGTTTAGTCAGTGAAGAGTCCACAATTTATTTATTTATTTATTTTAACTATTTATTTATTTATTTTTGGCTGCGTTGGGTCTTCGTTGCTGTGCACGGGCTTTCTCTAGTTGCGGCGAGCGGGGGCTACTCTTAGTTGCAGTGCGGTGGCTTCTCTTGTTGCAGAGCATGGGCTCTAGGCGCACGGGCTTCAGTAGTTGTGGCGCGTGGTCTTCAGTACTTGTGGCGCGCGGGCTCTAGAGCGCAGGCTCAGTAGTTGTGGTTCACGGGCTTAGTTGCTCCACGGCATGTGGGATCTTCCCAGACCAGGGCTCGAACCCATGTCCCCTGCATTGGCAGGTGGATTCTCAACCACTGTGCCACCAAGGAAGCCCTCCACAATTTCTTTGTAGATTAAAAGAGCTTATTTTTTTTGAAGTTTTTTTTGAAAAACTTAATTTTTTTAAGTAGGATGCGCATCATTCATGAACAGCAGTGGCATGGCCGTCAGTATAACATGCATTTGCTGGATTATTGCTATGTGCACTGTGCTTGATAGGGAAGATATATAGATGATTGAGATACAGTTCTTGTCTTTGTGGAGCTTAGAATTCAGGAGAGGAGATGCACACACGTTCATTTCAACCCACAGTGGCTTCAAGATGGGCCTTCAGAGAGATCCAAATGGAGGTTAATGAGAAAATCACACAAAGACATTATTCAAATTGGGAAGATCTTATATACCTGCACCCCAGTGTTCAGAGCAGCACTATTTACAATAACCAAGACATGGAAGCAACCTAAGTGTCCATAAACAGATGAATGGATAAAGAAGATGTGGTACATATATACAGTGGAATATTACTCAGCCAGAAAGAGGAATGAAATAATGTCATTTGTAGCAATGTGGCTGGACCTAGAGATTATAATACTAAGTGAAGTATGCCAGACAGAGAAAGACAAATATCACATGATATTGTTTATATGTGGAATCCAAAAAAAGGATACAAATGTACTTATTTACAAAACATAAATAGACTCAGGGGCATAGAAAACAAACTTCTGGTAACCAAAGGGGAGAGGGGGAGAGGGATAAATCAGGAGTTTGGGATTAAAATATACACAGTACTATATATAAAATAGATAATCAACAAGGACCTACTGTATAGCACAAGGAAATATACTCAATGTCTTGTAATAACCTATAATGGAAGCAAATGTAAAGAAAGAGTATATATAATATTTGTATATATGTATAACTGAATCACTTTACTATATACCTGAAACTAACACAACATTGTAAATCAACTATATATAAAAATTTAAATAAATAATTTTTTTTAATTGGGAAGCTCTTAGATGACAAATAAGGATCTACTCTAGTGTGACATTTGCAGATCTTCATGGAGCAAAGCATTAAGACATTTTTCACAATATAATATGTCATTAAAAACTCAATTCATTATGTAGCTATTAACATGCATCATATTTTCAAAGATGCAGGCACAAAAATTATTCAAGGAGTCATAGTGGTCAGTCAAAACCAAAGCTATGAAAAAACCAGTTCCCACTGTCATGAACTCATTTAAAAAAAAAAAAAGGATAGCTCAAGATGATCAGGTGCTTGAGAGTAGAGAAGCATATGCAAGAGATAAACTGAAAGAGAAATAGGAAAATTATTTTATAACTAATTAAAATGTGAATGTTTATAACAGCAGCTTTATTCATCATTGTCCAAACTTTGAAGCAACCAAGATGTCCTTTGGTAAGTGAATGAGTAAATAAACTGTGGTACATCCAGACAATGGAATATTACTCAGCACTAAAAAGAAATGAGCTATCAAGCCATAAAATGACATGGAGAAAACATAAATGAGTATTTCTAAATGAAGAAACCAACCTGAAAGGCTATATAGTGTATAATTCCAACTGTATGATATTCTGGGAAAGGCAAAACTATGGAGACAATAAAAAGATCAGTGGTTGCCAGGGGTTGAGTTGGAGGAGGGGTGAATAAGCAGAACACAGGATTTTTAGGGCAGTGAAAATACTCTATATGATTCTAAAATGGTGGATACATGACATCATACATTTGTCGAAACCCATAGAATGTACAACAATCAGAGTGAGCCCTATTGTAAACTATGAACCTTGGATGATCATGATGTGTCAATGTAGGTTCATCGATTGTAACAAATGTACCACTGTGGTGAGTGATGCTGATGATGAGGGAGGCTATGCATGTGTAGAGACAGAAAGAATGTAGGAAGTCTCCATACTTTCTGCTCAATTTTTCTGTGAATCTAAAACGCTTCTAAATAACAAAAGCCTTTTTAAAAACTATGTCCTGATACAACAAAAATATAAGGGAGCTCCCACCATCTAGCCCTAGTTTCTAGACATGCTCTCATATTGATAGGATACAAGTTTTCATTTTGAGGATCAAAAAACAAGGTACAGTTTTTTTTGGTAACAGCTTTATTGAGATATAATTTACACACCATACAGTTGACCATTTACAGTAGTACAATTCATTGGTTTTTAGTATATCCGAAGTTGGGCAGCCATTTCCACAGTCAATTTTAGAACATTTTCATCATCTCAAAAAGAAACCCTAGGGCTTC
The DNA here is from genome assembly GCA_004363435.1 of Platanista minor. Taxonomy (NCBI): domain Eukaryota; kingdom Metazoa; phylum Chordata; class Mammalia; order Artiodactyla; family Platanistidae; genus Platanista; species Platanista minor. The sequence continues at coordinate 14,067 of RJWK010026964.1, read as the reverse complement.
CCTGGTGGCGCAGTGGTTGAGAGTCCGCCTGCCGATGCAGGGGACACGGGTTCGTGCCCCGGTCCGGGAAGATCCCACATGCCGCGGAGCAGCTGGGCCCGTGAGCCATGGCCGCTGAGCCTGCGCGTCCGGAGCCTGTGCTCCGCAACGGAAGAGGCCACAACAGTGAGAGGCCCGCGTACCGCAAAAAAAAAAAAAAAAAAAAAAAAGAAACCCTATACTCATCAGCCATCATTCTCTGTCCTGTCCCCCTCCCCCCAACCCTAAACAACCACTAATTTACTTTCTGTCTTTATATATTTGCCTATTCTGGACACTTCATGTAAATGGTATCATATAATATTTGACCTTTTGTGACTTTTTTTTTTACTTTATGTGACGTTTTCAAAGTCCATCCATGTTGTAGCATGTTCCAGCACTTCATTCCTTTTTATTTCTAAATGATATTTCCTTGTATTCATACCCATTTTATATATCCATTCATCAGTTGGTGGACATTTGGGTTGTTTTCACTTTTCAGTTGTTGTAAACAAGGCTATGAACACTTGAAGGCACAATATTTTGCCAGGTCACGTTATTCTCAAGGATTAGGAACCACAGGCTCCTGGCATGTTGGAAGGTTCAGCCGTTACCCTAACCGATTCAGGTGAGGAGCTGGACATCAGGCCAGTTGGCGCTGGTGACTTTTCTGGGCTTCTTCCTCCTTGGCCAGCTGCTGTTTTTCAGTCTGCTGCTCAGGCCTCAGGCAGGAGATCCCCTTGAACAAGAGCAAATGTCCACAGCTGGACCAAAGAGCCTGGAACTGTGCCTGTGATAGAACATCTTCTGTACCTGACCCTGAGCCGAGATGGAGAGCGAGAAGCAGAGTCAGGGGCTTCCCACAGCCTGGCGGGGGCCTCTGTTTAACTGGGCTTTCCTTTCCACCATGTTGTGGGATTCTGTGGTAACTTCTGTAGAAACAAAGTGGATGTATGCTTGTTCCTGCCACACCCCACCCCCAGTTTCATCCTGAAAAAGAGAAACCATATGGGAACTGAGAGCGAGCACGTGGGTGTCAGGTAAAGCATACAGGTGGGGAGAGATGGGGCTGCGGAACCTGTCTGCTGCCTGTCTTCGTTACTTGTCTGCCGGTTTCTTAATTCGTTCTTTTCCCTCTCATCAGTTTTCTTCTTGGAAGCTTGACTTTTTTTTTTTTTTTTTTGGCCTCCGCATGGTTTAATCTTTTTGTGTGTGTGTGTGTGGTACACGGGCCTCTCACTGTTGTGGCCTCTCCCGTTGTGGAGCACAGGCTCCGGACGCTCAGGCTCAGCGGCCATGGCTCATGGGCCCAGCCGCTCCGCGGCATGTGGGATCTTCCCGGACCGGGGCACGAACCCGTGTCCCCTGCATCGGCAGGTGGCCTCTCAACCACTGCGCCACCAGGGAAGCCCCTGCATGATTTAATCTTGAATGAGACATGTGGTATAAAAAAATCTCCGGAAATGGTTTCTTGCTTGGCACTGCATCTCCATTCTCCATGACTCAGTGGCTGCTGAGTCTTGGAAAACGATAAGCGCAGTGGCCAGTGTGAACCCCCAAGAGGACAAAGGGAATGGTGCCATCAGAGGCTGCTCCCCACAGCAACGATGGTACAGTTTCACGGGGGGGATGCAGAGCAGTCTCCGAGTCCCTGTTTGAGATCTTCTGAGCTTGCCTTCTTTTCTGACTGCGAATTTATGCTAGGAGAACACAGGGACTGAGTTTTCCCAAAATGTCATTGTGAAACGGTTCGGAACATGCTTGGTAGGGGTCAGGTGAGTGGCAACTCCAAGAAAACACCCTGGCACCCAGTGGAGTCACTGGGGCCCTTGGATTCCTTTTCAGAAACTTTGAAGAGCCCTGGAAAGTCTTCTGCTTGCCCATCCTCAGTGCCACCCTCCACCTGCTCACTGTGCCAGCGTGCTTAGCTGTCTTGAGCCATACTTTGGCTTACTCCCTTCTCCCCATCACTCCCCTCTCACTCCCCAGAAGACTGGGGACTTAGAGCCCTCCTCATCATAAGGCTGTGTCCCGTGCTTGCTCCTAATTGTGAAATTGTCTTTTAAGAGTTACAGTCTGGTTTTCTCAGTGACCATCAACTGTGATTGATCGCCCTTGTTGAATGACTTGACTTTATGAGCAACTTCACTGAGTGTTTAATAAGGTGAAGTAGGGTCCAGAGGATATCATTAAAAAAACACTGTTTGTGGACAGTGAAGATGAGCATTTAATTTGCTCTCCTTTGGTGATTAGGGTTTGCAAATAGAAGGCTGATGGGGCAAATTGTGTTACTTTGGCAGCCTGTATCTTAAGTTGTTTACTAGATTTCTGTAGCTGTTACCTTATTTTTAAAAACACAACTATGAATTTGAATCCAGTCCTAAAAAGCATACACTATGCCTCATCAGCAGAATGCTGAGTTTAGCAATTTCTTGTATTTAAGCTTGGATGTCCCCTCCCCAGTCTTTTCTGTCCCTGTGTGTCACATCAATGGTGTGTCTGTTCATAAAGTTGTCCCATTGAACTAAAACGTTAACTGGGGAGGGGAATTGCTGTCTTCAATGTAAATGAAATGTCTTGCCCCAGGAAGGTAATATAGATAAATGTACTTTAGATAGACCATCTTCCAGTTTGTCAGGTACAGGATGGGATGTTTTTTCATTACCAGAAGGTAGAAATTACTTTGCCACTTTAGTCAAAACATGACCCTGGCAAGACCCCAAATTTAACTTGGAGCAATTTGTTTAATTTCATCTGTGCCAGAATACCAAATACCATCTATCCTAATCCTGTGGCTGGTTTCCAAAAAATGTTACTGCATATTTCCAGAGAAATAAATTTCTGAAATTACCATTGGGAAAATAAGTTCTGATTACCAAAATCTAGTCTGCAAGATATGTATTTTTTTCAGGGATGTAGCTAGTCCACAAATGGAGGATGCCTGTATATTTAATTTTTTCCTAATGTATTGGTGCTGATTAACTTGGGTGAGTTTTACTATGTTCCTTAAAACACTAGTGAAGCCTGATGGATCATTTAAAGCTGAGACAGAAGCTAAAAAATTCAATTCATCTGTCATTTATCCTGAAGCTTTAAATCCATGTTATTAGATTATCCATAGTTATTTCATGAGGATTTGCTGATGTGTTCTCTTTCCAGATTTGAACTTTTTACTTGTGTGAGGTTTTTGTCTGTTTTCTGGGTTTTGTTTTTGTTTTCACTGTTTAGGAGAGCCTAACCAGATTTATTAATAAGAAACAGTGTGTTTTTCTGCTGATGATTCTTGCAAACAGTGCTATCAGTTACTAAAGAAGAATTACCTTTATTGATTACCTAAACTGTATTGGACATAAAAGAGGATATCACTTAACCCTCATGGCAACCCTATAATATGCATTATTTTCTCTCCTTTAACGATGAAGAAACTCGTGTTCAGAGGGTTAAGTAGGTTCCTCAAAGGTCAAAGCTAATATTATGGTAAAGGCAGTATTTGAACCCAGGTCTATGAGGTATCAAAGCCCACATACAGGCTTACTCACTCTCCTGTATTCAGATGAATCCACTAGATTTATCTTCTGGCTTTAAAACTCCATACTACACCTTTAAAAAAAACTCCTAAGTCCTGATGATCATGCTTTGGCATTAAGCTGAAATGACCAAAAATCCTCTGGAGGCCAGACTGACCCCCCTTGCCTTCTTGTACAGTCTATGCACCTGCATCTTTGAACATCCAATGAAAGCTCTACGTAGTGTTCACAAGATGGATCAGCTTTTTTAAAACACCTCATATTGTGGAAAACGCCCTTGTATATATTGGTCGGTTCGTGGAATTAATTTAAGGTAACATTGATAGACAGGAAAATGATACAAATATTCTGAATCCCCAGCTGGAATCCCAAGAGGTTAGCATTAAAATTCTCACTCACTTTGTCCTTCCCTCCAACATCCCCTCGGGCCAGGATTCCCCACTGGGTGTTCTGGGGGTTCTACCTCCTTAATACTTCTCATTCTCATCCTTTCTTCTCTTTGCCCACCTCCACTAGCTGGCTCTAGGCTGCTTTTTTCACCTCTACTCTTTCCTTCCAGTAAGCATCTTCCTTGGTCTCCCTGCCCTCAGTCTGACATTCCTCCAGTCATTCTGCTGTATACCAGAGTGATCTTTTTCCTGATGAAAGGACTTCTCTGGTTCTCTTTTGCTCTTTGAGTCTCCTTATCTCCTATAGCACTCAGTAATCTAGGTAGGCTGAATAATGGTCCTCCAAAGATATCCATATCCCCAGAGCCTGTGAGTGTTACCCTATTATGGTTAAAAAAAAAAAAAAAGGACTTGGCAGATGTGACTGAGTTAAGGATCTTGAAATGGGAAAGGTTATCCTGGATTATCCAGATGGGCTTAGTGTGAAATCACAAGTTGAAATCATAAAAGGGAAGCAGGAGGGTTAACTGGAGAGAGTGTGGTGATGTGACAACAAAAGCAGAGATTGGAGTGGGTTTCCAGTGCAGAGATTGGAGTGGGTTTCCAGTACAGGTCCGAGGAATGTTGGCAGTCTCTAGAAGCTGGAAGAGGCAAGGAATAGATTCTCCCCTAGGGCCTCCAGAAGGACCTAGCCCTCCTGACACCCTTGATGCTAGCCCCAAAAGACTTTTTTGGACTTCTGACCTCTAGAACAGTAACAATAAATTTGTGCTCTTAGACCATTGAATTTGTGGTTATTTGTTACAGCAGCAATAGGAAACTTAATTCAAACCTGTTCTGTAATCATTAATTTTCTTTTCCACTATACTTGTACTGTCCAATACAGTGGCTATTTAAATTTAACTTTAAAGTTAGGTACAAAAATTAAATTTTCAGTTCCTTATTCACTTCTCATTTCTCATAGTACTCAGTAGCCATATGTGGCCAGTGGTTACTGCATTGGCCAGTATAGCTCTAGAACACTTGCATGGTTGCAGCATGTTCTATTGAACTGAACTGCTTAGGACAAGAATTGTGCTCACCTCCTCTGTTCTCACCCCCTAACCCTGTCCTTCACTGCAAAGGGCCTTGGCTGGATCTGGAGCAGAGGCTGGGCAGGCCGTGGAAGCAGGCTCAGGCTGTATGCACAGGGAATTGAGAGCACAGTCTACCTGTGGGGCAGGATCTGTGTGAGAACACTCCCTAGGTCCCCAGAACTCCTTACCAGCACAGGGGCACCATTGGCCCAAGTCTAAGAGTATCCTCTTTGTACCTGTCACAATGGCTTAAACTGGATGGTAGATGCACAGTTGTGTTGAATAAACATGTTGAAAACCAGTGAATGCCCTGCATTCTGTGCATGCTGGGGTTTCACAGTGAATAAAACAACTTCCCTGTCCTCATGGAACTTACATTCTTGGGGAAGAAATAGCTAATTAACCAGTAAATAAATGTGTACTCTAATGTCAGGGAATAATCAGTGACATGAAGAAAAATAACTCTAGCAACGGAATAGATTGGTGGGGGCTGCGGGCTGGTGGGTATACTTGATATCTATAATTGGATAAAACCTTTCAGGGGAGGTGACATCTGAGGATAGGCCTTAATGAAGTGAGACAGGGGACATGAGAAGAAAGGAAAAGAGGAAATCAATATGGGGTGCAGTTTTTTTATTGAAGTATAGTTGTACAATGTTGTGATAGTTTCAGGTGTACAGCAAAAAATATATATTCTTTTCCTAAATTCTCTTCCATTATAGTTTTTTTTTTTTTTTTTTTTTTTTAACGGTACACGGGCCTCTCACTGTTGTGGCCTCTCACATTGCGGAGCAAAGGCTCCGGACGCGCAGGCTCAGCGGGCCATGGCTCACGGGCCCAGCCGCTCCACGGCATGTGGGATCTTCCCGGACCGGGGCATGAACCCGCGTCCCCTGCATTGGCAGGCGGACTCTCAACCACTGCGCCACCAGGGAAGCCCCATTATAGTTTATTACAAGATGTTGAATATAGTTTTCCCGTGCTCTACAGTAAGTCCTTATTGTTTATCTATTTTATATATGGTAGTGTGCATCTGTTAATTCCATAATAACAATTTATCCCTCACCACCTCCCCTTCCCCTTTGGGTAACTGTAAGTTTGTTTTCTATGTCTTTGAATCTGTTTCTGTTTTGGAAACAAGTTCATTTGTACTTTTTTTTTTTTTTTTTAGATTCCACATATAAGTGATATATTTGTCTTTCTCTGTCTGACTTACTTCACTTAGTATGATAATCTCTAGGTCCACCCATGTTGCTGCAAATGGCATTATTTCATTCTTTTTTGATAGCTGTGTAGTATTCCATTGTGTATATATATCACGTCTTCTTTATCCATTCATCTGTCAGTGGACATTTAGGTTGCTTCCATGTCTTGGCTATTGTGATTAGTGCTGCTGTGAACATTGGGGTACATGTATCTTTTCGAATTAGAGCTTTCATTTTTTGATATGGGGTACAGTTTTAATCACTGTCATTCAGAACTCCATGTCCCCCAGCAGTACACTTCCCACATTCTTTCCCAGTGCTTCCCTTTGTTCGGTCACACTGGGTGTCCACACACCGGCCACAATTTTATTATTTTATTGTTCATTATTATTTAGATACTAAAATCATGTGTTTGTGTGTATACACATACACATACTTACAACCTAAGCTTTTTAAGTTCTAGTTGAAGAGGACCTTTACACTAAAACACTATGTACCTTTTAAACAGTGCAGAATTATCAACCTACTGTAAGTTTTCTCCTTGACCTATGCTTTGCTGATTGGGGGTGAGAAAGTGGCTTATTCTCTAATCCGCATTATACTCTTAAAACCACTCTGTAGAACTTTACTGGCCAATATGGCAGCCACTAGCCATCGGTGACTATTCAGCACTTGAAAGGTGGCTAGTTCCCACTGCAGTGTGCTGTAAGGTTAAAATACACACCCCATGTTGAAGGCTTAATACAAGAAATTTCAGAATATCTCATTATTAACTTTTTATATTGATTACATGTTGAAATTATTATATTTTGATATGTTGGGTTAAATACAATATATTTTAAAGTTAACTTCATCTGTTACTTTTACTTTCTTCAGTGTAGCCACTAGAAAATTTAAAATCACATATGTGGCCTACATTTGTGGTTCATACTCAATTTCTACCTGCTTACTTTATGAGGGTTCTTGTCTGCAGTTGGGCATGTCATCTGGCTGTGATGCCTTGGGGAGAGAATTAAAATGTGGGAGAGGAATATGTTCAATAGCCATAGACCAATGTCTAGCTCATATAATATTTAACTCCATAGGAAGCCCTAGTTAAAAGGGAAGACAGTAGATGATGCTGTTCAGTAGATTGAGTTTCTTTGAAATGTGACTGTTATCTACTTTAGATTTTTATCTCCACTGCATACTTTTCCTCTTTTTAGGTTTTTCCCAGAACTGAAAATTTAAGATGGTGTGTATCATCCCTTTCAGAGCAGGGTATAATTTTTCAGGATCATTGGGGAAAGATTTTAATGAGAACCATCTTTAAAATGGCAGTATTCAGTATTTGAAAGAACTGTAAACCTTAAAAAAAATTTCTTTAATGGTATTACCTGGTATGCCTGAATATATATAACATTGCTGGAAAAGACAGATCTGTTTTGTGGGGTTTTTTTATTCAACAGATTTTTCAGAGTAGCTTCAAGATCACTTGTATTATTCATTTTATAAAGAAAATTATATAATTGGAAACAGCAAAAGTTGCCGAAGCAATTGAAAATGTTTTGGTATTATTTTTTTCCCCTGGGGGGCTTGGCACAGGGGCTGTTGGAAGTGAGAAGGAGGAAGTAAAGAATTCTACTATAGCAGAAGTTAACATTGTAAATCAACTAGACTTCAATAAAATAAATTTAAAAAAATAATAATTCTAGGGCTTCCCTGGTGGCACAGTGGTTGAGAGTCCGCCTGCGGATGCAGGGGACACGGGTTCGTGCCCCGGTCTGGGAAGATCCCACATGCCGCGGAGCAGCTGGGCCCGTGAGCCATGGCCACTGAGCCTGTGTGTCTGGAGCCTGTGCTCCGCAACGGGAGAGGCCACAACAGCGAGAGGCCAGCGTACCGCAAAAACAAAAAGAAAAAAAAGAATTCTAGGGACCTTCTTTTTATAGTTAAAAGCCTGGACTGGAGTCAGATTGCCTGGGTTCAGAATCCAGCTTTACCTACTGGCCAAGTGACCATGGGCAAGTTATTCACCTCTTTTTGCCTCAGTTTAATTGTCTGTAAAATTGAGGTAATAATAGCACTTACCTAATAGAAATGGTACGAGAATTAAATGAGTTAATTCATATATCAATAAAATCGAACAATGCCTGACATTATATGCACTCAAATTTCACTATAGTAATACATTATTGTCATTACTTTTATTAGATATCTTACATATGAATGTAACATTATATTTTCTAAGCCCTTTGACATTCATACCTTCATCCTTCTGACAATAGTGTGAGTCCATAAGGATGGGTATTTTTTTTAATTTACTTTTTTAATTGAAGTTAGTTGATTTACAGTGTTGTGTTAATTCCTGCTGTACAGCAAAGTGACTTAGTTATACACATATATACATTCTTTTTTATCTTCTTTTCCATTATGGTTTATCCCAGGATATTGAATATAGTTCCCTGTGCTATACAATAGGACCTTGTTGTTTATCCAGAGGATGGGTATTTTTTATACCTGTTTTAATGATGAAGTCACCTGAGCCCAGAAGAGGGTCAATAACTTGCCCAAGGTCACTGAAGTATTTAGTGACAGAGCTGGGAATCTCATCCATGTCTGTGGATTACCAGTTTATCTTCCCCAGTAGCCCAATAAGAAGGCTAAAAGTTAAGCCCCAGGGAAAGTTACACTGTGGTTTATACACTGAGGCTCTGCAACTCCCTAGTTAAGTTGTGGGTTTTCTCTTTGAATTATACCCCAGTAACAGTACACCAGTGATTGCTTGTGGATGGCTTTAGGATGTGTTTATTTTATGTAAAATCCCAGCGAACTCTAAATTTAAACATTTCACAGCAGAGGGTTATCTTTGCATTAAAATGGTGGTGTCCTCAACACACAACACACTTAACTGTTTTTAAGACCCAACCTTATCCCTGTTTACTGTGTAACTTTGTAAAATTTTGTAAAATGAGAACCATACTACTGTGCTCCCAAAATAAGGATCTGGATCGATTGAGCTTATTTAATTGTTTTCAGATACACAATAACTTTAAGAAAATATAGGCTTTGGAGTCAGACAAAGATGGATTGAAACCTAGCTCTGCAAAATAGGGATATTGGAGTGTATTTTGCAGGAAGTTTGTAAAGATTTGAAATAACATAATAAAGGGCCTGGCCCTTAGGAGGCGACAAGTGATGGTAGTTAGAGATGCTCTGGAATTTTTACCCGTGTACAAGTGGAGTTATACTTTCTACACCAGAAACTGCATGTGAAGAAATCATTAGGGGTTGGAAAATCAAAATGAATATAACCTAGAGCTTTGCATATTAGAAAATATTTGGGGAAGTATACAACAAAATGTTATCAATATTTATCTCTTGGTGATAGAAAATCAAGTGGGTTTTTAAAATTACATTTTCTAACACATTAAAATAAATTAAAAGAATCATTCATATATTTTTAGAAAGCACAAAAAGTAACTGCACCATATTAACAGATGTGTTCCCAAAATGGATTATTTTCCCCTTCTTTCTACTTTTATAATCTTCTAAAATGAGTATGTTTGAATGAATGATGGAGAAAATAAAAGTGCATTCTTAATATGCATGATCACCACCCTCAAGTAGAATCTACAGTACATTAGAACTCACAGAAAATATGAATTCTTTGGAAATGTGTGAAGATATTCTAGGACCAACAGATGTAATAATAATAACCATAGGTACCATTTGTTTGAGTGTTTTCTATGTGAGGCTCAATTTGAATTCTTTACATGCATTATCTAATTTAATCCTCATAACAACCCAATGAGATTGGTCTTACTTGAGATTTAAGATTATATAAGTTACCCAAATTCAGGACTCAGAATTTAACCTTGTGGCTTTCAAAGAAAATAAAAGAATCATAGTAACATGATCATAGTAACAGAGGAAATTTTCACTTACGCTCAGCTGGAGAAATAAAGCTTTCCACCAAATTTATGACCAAGTTTGTATCGGACCAAGTCTTCTCAGCAGCTAGCTGTCATGCCAACTTTAAACTACCATATACTGATTTTCTTTTTTCCTCAATTTTTTCTTAATTGGGCAACTTGGGGTTGGGGAAAAATGGGAATGGTGTTGCTTGAATAACTTTTACTTGATTTAGGCTTAAGAGAGAGCATAGCACAACAAGAGTACAGGTATCAATAAGGGGTGAGGTTTGTTAAGTGAAAACACGTGGTGATACTGAAACCTATTTTGTACCACTTCAAGCATGGAGGTTATGGGTAAATCTGCTCCTACTGTAGTGGGTAATGAACTTGGCAACCGTGTTTCTTTTAAGCCTTTGTTTCCCAGAGTGGTTAGGAAAAGTTGTTAGGTTTTGAAGGAAGTTTCATATGAGTTTTCATAACCATTTCCTCATAATGATTAAACCTTTCCTTTCTTTTAAGTATTCGCTTCTTATGAGTTGTCTGACATCCTGGGCTTTTTAATTGGTTGACTTTGCCCTGTCTCTCAAGTGCACTGACTCATACACAGTACCTCTATGGAAGTTTGATATTTAATTTAAAAAGTATTTCTGTGAATTCTTTGCAGAGGGGGAGAGGTGCCCCAGTTTATTCATCTTTTTTTTTTTTTTTTTTTTTGCGGTACGCGGGCCTCTTACTTTTGTGGCCTCTCCCATTGCGGAGCACAGGCTCCGGACGTGCAGGCTCAGCGGCCATGGCTCACGGGCCCAGCTACTCCGCGGCATGTGGGATCTTCCCGGACCGGGGCACGAACCCGTGTCCCCTGCATCGGCAGGCAGACTCTCAACCACTGCGCCACCAGGGAAGCCGTATTCATCTTTATGTAAAAGCAACTAGCGTGAGTCGTATTGTTGGCATTTGATATGTTTTTTGTTGAACCAGTGGAAGGGTTCTTGTTTCAGTTCAAGGAGACTTTTCTAAGGGTTGGAGTTGCCTGACAGCACAGAGTGTTCTTAGGAGAGAGGTAGTGAATTCTGTGCAGGCATGGACTTGGGGGAGTTTGATCACCAGACAGTAGATAGGACTAAATGATTTCTAAGGCTTAACGGTAAATTTGAGTTTCTGTGATTCTTCTGTTTCTCTACCATGTGTCTAAAGAGGAGAGAAATAAAACATAAATTGGAACCACAGACTATCCAGTATAGCCTTGGATAGCAGTGATGGTTAATGGGGTTTGTATCAGCTCTGGAAGCAGAAGTGCTTTTCTCTGGTTTCCCGAGTCAGCATGGATAGTTCTCGTCTTGAGAAACTGTTCCAATAAGATTGGACTGCAGATCATCTTCCAGATTTAGGCTGAGCCCTAGGAGATAATGATGACGAGGAGAAAATGTTCTAGCATTTTCAATTGCGAGAAAACTAGTGTGAGAGTTTTAGAATAGTCAAACTATTCACATCCAGGTTACAAATAAATTGACTTAAAAGCCAAGAAATAATATTACTCACTAAATATGCCACCTTAAATTATTTTGATTGGTTTTCCACACATCATTTACATTGTAGCCTCATTCATGAGGTCCCAAAAGTTATAATTAATCTGAATTTTGTTTCTCTTCTATTTCTGACAGTTGGACAAGGTGTTACTTTTGTCCAATAAGCTGTCTCTGTCAGAAATCACAAAATGGTAGTCCAGAGGCAAAATCTGGCACAAGGATGGGTTTTCATTGGCTTGGACAGGGTTTGGTTTTGTTTAATTAGTTGCTGATATTTAAAAATTTGGAGATTTTACCCCCAAATCAGATTTCTGGCTTCTCTCAAAAAAGATCAGGTTTGGCATAACTGCGTCAGGCTTCGCTACACAGCAAGCATTATCTGGAGCTTGGTGGCTAGATGAGGCATGTGTTCCTGCTTAAGCAATCCTTACCTTTCCTTGTTTTTTTATACCCTGCCCGCTTCACTCATTTATGGGCCCAGTCTGGCCTCTGAGGGCATTTAGGTTTGTGACCCTTCCTCTATAAGTAATGCTGATGTGCAGGTCTTAAGACTATAAGTAGCTATTATTTCAACCTCAGGAAGGGACTGCAGAATAAGGTAAAGTTTTTCACTGGATTTGGGCAGAGTGTTCTGCCTTTGGGATGATCCCGGCCTGCCAACTCTGTAACCAGAGGGGAGAAGAAAAAATGTATTCATCCTGAACTGCGCTGCTGGCATTTAGGAGAGCCCTAGTCTAGGAGACGGGGCCTGAAGTGCCCTGCAGACTGTTGCTTGCCTAATAAGCTCAGGGTGACTTGGCACCTGTGCCAGGGAAGGATCCAGTGGAGTGGCAGAAGGCTCCGTGCCATCCATTCAGACAGCTTTCTGAATGCCGGCAGCCAAGAGAACATCATCTGTGCCTGTGAGTAGTGTGGGTTCCCGCCAGAAACTTCTCAACTTCAAAGGAAAAAAAAAGAAAATTGTACTGTGGGTCGATGTGGAAAAGCTTTTGGCCTTACTGAATTGGGCTCATTTTTACAGAGAAGGAAGATGATACAAAGAATTCTGAGGGATTCTACCTGTTTTTCGTGGCCTTTCCATTCTACCCCTGAGGTGCCAAGATCTTTAAAATGCTCAAGGAACTGCTTGACCTAACCATGGCACTAGAATGAATACAAAATTTCTATAGTTTGGACTGAGAGCTGTGTTAGAATTAGGGTAGTGTGAAAAAAGAGCATGGATGAGCCTCATGGCAAATTCCACTAAAGCTGAAGTTACCCGTCATGACCAATTTTGATTTCACTTAGGTTTCTAAAGGCTTAAAGGGGTAGTCATGGCGGGGGAAATCTTACAGATCTGAACAACCTACACTTTGGTTCTAATAAGGAAAAAACTGTGCTTTATGTTTGACATCGAAATTTTGTTCTTATGCTGGCCCAAGACTGAAGTCTGGCATTATTAAAAGCAAATCTACTCTTCAAAAATCTGAGAGCCTGAAGACAGGCTGGAGGAGACTGAATCTCTCTCCAAGGCCCTGTGGTGCCCAAGTCTGATCCAGTGACTTCCTAAGACCTTCAGAATTTACTTCACACTTGTTTCATTCTCTTCACCCACCCCCTTTCCTCCCTCACCTACATACCCCTGCTTGCTCCTCTCTTATCTCTCTTCTCTCCTTGATTCTCTTCCCCTTTGTTTTCTCAGGAAGCTATGTTTCCCTTTATCTTTCTTCTACTCCTGCTGCCTTCTTTCCCTGTGCCCATTGTCTCCCCTGTTCTTCTTGGAGTACCTCTTACCCAAGCCTTGGGGAAACTTAACAGCAGAGGGGACAGCGTGTGAGCAGAGAGCTGGGAAGGAAGTTTCAGTCAAAAGCAACATTTAGATGGTAGTTGCATAGTAGGGGCAGAAGTCCAGAGAAAGTAGCTGGTACTGGGGATTTGGAGGGAGGAGGATTGTATTTCTCAAAAATGCACTAAGAGCTGTTCGTGCATCTGATCATATTTAAAAATGAATCTCTTCCAGATAAGAGCAGCTGTGTAAGAGTGGGCGTGGCAGAGGCAATAAAGCTAATATTGTGTTTGAGATCCTGTAAAGAGCTTATCAAGAGGTATAAGATGAGGGCTTCCCTGGTGGCGCAGTGGTTGAGAGTCCGCCTGCCGATGCAGGGGACGCGGGTTCGTGCCCCGGTCCGGGAAGATCCCACATGCCGCGGAGCGGCTGGGCCCGTGAGCCATGGCCGGCCGCTGAGCCTGCGCGTCCGGAGCCTGTGCTCCGCAACGGGAGAGGCCACAACAGTGAGAGGCCCGCGTACCACAAAAAAAAAAAAAGAGAGATATAAGATGAGAAAATGCTAGCATTTTTACCTTAGTTTCTAAACTGCTGCTTTGTTATAAAGATTAAATGATACCTTTTCAAAGTAAATTGCAAGATGAATGGACCACAAAGTATATAAG
>RJWK010026963.1:0-26721 GCA_004363435.1 Platanista minor | reverse complement strand
AATGAAATGGAGTTATTTGTAGTGAGGTGGATGGACCTAGAGTCTGTCATACAGAGTGAAGTAAGTCAGAAAGAGAAAGACAAATACCGTATGCTAACACATATATATGGAATCTAAGAAAAAATGAAATGTCATGAAGAACCTAGGGGCAAGACGGGAATAAAGACACAGACCTACTAGAGAATGGACTTGAGGATATTGGGAGGGGGAGGGGTAAGCTGTGATAAAGTGAGAGAGTGGCATGGACATATGTACACTACCAAACATAAAATAGATAGCTAGTGGGAAGCAGCCGCATAGTACAGGGAGATCAGCTCGGTGCTTTGTGATCACCTGGATGGGTGGGATAGGGAAGGTGGGAGAGAGGGAGATGCAAGAGGGAGGAGATATGGGAACATATGTATATGTACAATTGATTCACTTTGTTATAAAGCAGAAATTAACACCATTGTAAAGCAATTATACTCCAATAAAGAAAAAAAAAAAAGACATGCTTGCTGTCCATAGTAACCCATTGAATGTACAGATATCGTTTGGTTTTCTTTACATTTCCCTGGGGAATTTTGGCTTGAGGAAACAGCACAGGAATATGCTGGTACTTTGACTACTGCTATTACTGTGAGTAATAAAACCATTTTTGTCTCTGACCCAGGTGTCTTACATCTTCCACCAGTGTCTATTAGACTATCCTAGATTAACTTGTTGGCTTGGAAGTTGGGTAAAAATTCAGACTCTCCACAGTTCTTGACAGAAGGAAACCTCCTTTCATCTTGCTTCAAATTCCGTTACTCATATTTCCCCAATTTCTTGCAAGACATGACTACGTATCTTACTTTCACATGCTACTTCAGTCCTTTGGAAATATTCAAAGAGGTCTTGTTTAACTTATTTTAAGAAATGTATAATGTCTGAAGATAAATAATCTCTTAATTTAAGACAGACTAACTTTAGAAAAAATAGGTTTATTCAATGAAGTTAAAAATTATATTCATAAACGTTTCACAAAAAAACTTGTGCTTGACTCTTCAAGTATGTGAAAACTCAGAATTCATTTCTATATTTTTTTCTTTCACCTTAAAATCATTGAGGTCAAAAGTGCACTACCACCCAACACACTTTCTCAGTAGGACCATTTGAGTATGAGGAACTACAGGTCAACCCTATTTCAATATGATTTGTGTCAGCTCTACAGATCTAGTCAAATTCTAGCCTGCCTCATCACAGGAATTCTATTTCAGCTTTATACTTCTAAAGAGACATTCATACCAGTGTGAAATGTTCTACTTTATGTTTCTAATAGAATTAAAAAGGCACTTAAAAATCTGCTGTGAATGCCAGTGACACTAATTTGATTGCTAATTCTGATATGTGCTTTGGTGCATATTCATATTTATTACTTTCATTTACTGACTATGGGTGGGTGGAAAAGTCACACAAGTCAGTGCTCCTCTCTTGGGAGCTAGTAAATGAATCTGATGTCTAGCCTTGGGTATTAATATCTGGCAAATAACTTTGACTTATATTCTAGTTGGAATTGATTATTTTGATATAAATTGTGATTATTTTATATTATAATAAATTTTTAAGGTTTGGGATATTAGATTAAATCTGTTTCATAGAGTCCAACACGACTCTTTTAAGAAACTACAATGTTCCCTTCTGTTGTAGAGGCCAGTTTCAAGAAGTATATGTCCGTGTTTATATAGAAAAATAGACCTCATGATGCCATCAGTATTGTCATATATGCTTGTTGAAATAACAAAAATAATCTGGACAGTCATTTGTTAGCTTATTGACTTGTGGGCAAATGATATACTACAAAGTTTTTTTTTAATCTTTCAACCATCTGTTTTTGTGAAGTTTTAGGATAATACATTTCTTTGTAGGATTATAATCAATGCTGTATAGTTTCTATATTTTAGAGTTAAGGAAATTAAGGCATAGAGCATGGTGGTTTTTTGGTTCAAACGGACATTTAACAGGGGATCTAATACTAGAATTCTAATTTAGAGTACTATAGCAATGGCATCAGAATTACCACAGGAAATTTATATATATTTATATACATATATATATATATATACATATATTCACATACATTCATATTACTTGGCCTGATTCCAGGAAATTCTGTAATAACAGGCATAGAATCAGTTTCAAATGATTCAACCAGCTCACAGGAAAAGAAAAAAGGTACCTCAGAAAGAAACAAGCAATGCCGTGGGAAAGTTTTTGAATGAGGTGGACACTTTGTTGACAGTCATCTTTGTGGGCAATCTAAAAATACACTAGAAAGTTTTCTGAGGATCTAGACACATATTGTATCAGGTTTATATTGATCTGTTTCATTCAATAATTATATTTTGGAGTATATATTGTCTTCTGGGCAGAGATATGATGATGGATATATATAGACTCAATATCTAGTAGCGGAGATTTTTAAAAATAATTATACTAATAATTATATTAAATATGAGAGAAATTTTGAAGGACAGATGAGAGCATACAGCGAAAGAAGTGGCCTAGTGACAGAGTGTGGCAAAACTTTCTGAGTATATATTGATAATCTAAGGTCTAGAGGGTAAGTGGGAGAGCAAACAAAGTTTTTGAAAAAGTCCCTATGATGAAACTATTCCTGTCACATTCAAGGAACAAGAGTAATTCAAGATGGAAAGGGTTTGAATATGTTATGGCTAAAGATGGGAAAGCACCAACTGGATGAATGCCCAGAAAAAAGGGATTGAGAGGAATAACAGAAAAGAACAAGATGAATACTGTTTATTTGTTTAGAGCATATGTATTGAACCCTGAGTATGTGCCAGGTACTTTGCTTAATATTCTGGAATATGAAAAAATTTAAACAGTTCACAATCTAATTCAGAAAAGATATGTATGTGAAATAAATTTGTGAACATGACTATAAGAAACAATTATTGCATATTTGGATTTGATAGTTTGATAAAATATTAAATGGCTTTCAAAGAAAATTAAACAATAGGCAGCATATAAAAGGTACTAAAAGTTCAATATGCAAACTTTTGCTGGGTGTCTAGAGAGTAGCCTTTTGTTCTTAAGCATTCAGTATCTTTATGTATCAATTAGCATACACTAGCAAGAGAATGGCAAATGCTGGTTAAATAATATGGAGACTTGCTTACATGGAGGGTGGCAAAGAGAGCTTTAGTTAAACATAAATTTCCAGACACTTGTATTGCTAACAGTATAGCTACAGTTAACTGTGTTCAATTATCATTGCAAATTGACAGACAGCACTTGCCAGCCTTCTAATCATTCAATATATTCTTTCATGTTCAAGCACAGCTGACAGTTTAGTTGGACAGTTAATGTCAAAAATTTCCTCAATTATCTCCACCCATATGTACAGAACAGTTAAATTACAGACAGGAAAAGAAAAATGTTTGCCATCTTTATTTCCATCTATTTTATAAATACTTAAAATGAGTGGTAGATTACCTAAGGTTGCTGGCTGGAATTTGGAAATATAAATGAAATTTTCTAACTGGACCTGTGTTCTTTCAAGTGCTAAAGTAGGTAGGTTATGGTGAAAATTTTCACATATTGCTCACATCCGTAGGGCTTATTCCCTGGACAGTTTATTAAAGGTCAAGATTATACTTTTGCCAATAAAACTACATTTCATGTACTTTGTAGACTCTTACTCCATACTTCATAGACACGACCTGCATAATTCTCTCTGTAGAAAGAGATTATAAAATGACTGTTGTGCAGTTTTTCTTCTTCTTTACTAATCTTTTTTCTTCTCTGCCTTTCTTCATGAGAAACCCATTTATTTATTTTTTAATAAATAAGTCGTTGAAGTTGTTTGACAATCTATTGAATTATCTGACCACCTAGTTTACTAACAGAATTTAATTCAAACTATTGTTTTCAACTTTCCACTGCAGATTAAAGGAACTTCACGAGAGGAGAAATGCATTACATTAATAGATCAAAGTTCAGTAGAAAACATAGACCCTCAAAAAATTGGATCTGGTGGAAAAACACTTTGAAATCTTACATTGAGGGCAGGATTAGTGTATATCCCTTCAGTTTACAGAGAGTTTGTGCTTTCTTTTCTCGTTGAGGAAATGAAAAGTGGGAGATTCAATAAGGGTTTTAACTTGCACCTTCTATCTGGGGAAGTGTTCTCCAATAGCTCTCTTGCTATGCAGTTTGAGCTTTGCATTGAATGGCCACTTGTGGAATTCAGGTTTCTTTGTACAGCCTTAAAAATGAAGTTTTAATCAGTAACATGACTTTTTAGGTTTGTTTTATCTAAGATACAAACATTGCCAAATATGAGTAGAATTTAATTAACTAAAACGTGAAGTAATTACATATGAATTATTTTTCTGCAATTTATCATCTTTCTGCTTTGTTTGCGTGAATACATACTACCTAATGGATTAAATACACTTTCTAACATGCTGGTTCATTTTCCAGGGTTAGAGGTGAATGCTCAATGATTTCCACCAGTTAATGTAAACATTGACCTGACCAAATGCATAGATCCCCACGTGCCGTTAAATGGCCACAGATTTATTACTCCTGTCGAGGTTTTGCTCCTGGCATCTGATTAAAAACCATAGGCCAATGTCTGCTTTTATCTACTTATTTTGATTTCCTCTTTGGATCTCTTCTTTTGCACTGTACTTATGACTCCCTGCTGTTTACATGCTTCCTAGCATTTATTATCTTGGTTTTTCTCTCAGTGTGGTACCACAGTCCAACTGCATGATATGCTTCCCTGTACAAGGATAATCCACGTCTTAACCATCACTCAACCATCCTGAACATGGTTTCTATAATGTTATGGTATAAGAGAGTATATAACATAGGCTTCAAATCTAGTATCATCCACCTAATAATGCTCACAAATGCTAGTTGTGTTCTCATTTTAACAATAAAATATATTAATTTAGAACCATTGTCATTATCATCAATGACATTATTTTATCATCGTTATCATCATTCTATTCATTCTGTGGCAAGATATCTCTGGAGTAATTTTGGGAACTACATTTTTAATGGTTACCCTGAGCTACTCATGTTCCTTAAAGTAATTTAAGCACTGCTTAAAATAATGCCCATCTTGTAAGTTCCTGCTTCTGTAGCTACCCAGTGTGGACTGGGAAATCATCAGCTAGAAGGAGTCTGATGCAGACTGTGAATGATCACTCTTAAAAAATATTGGAATAAGTTGAGGGGCAAGTGTTTTTCTTCCTTTGTGCTCCTAAATTCTGGATAGTAAAATCAAAAACTGCTTTCGTGGGAAGGTGAGCATAATTGGCCTCAGGCCTATAGAGGAGTGTGGAAACGTGTCAGAGATGCTGCAGGCAGAGTTGTGTGCCCATGGCATAACATAGAAGGCACATGCAGTTGCTGTTTCTTGTTAATATCTTCACTGTACCTTCTTCTTTTGAACATTTAAAGAAAATCTTGAAAAAAGACCGATATTAGCTTGGCTCTGTGAAACATAGCTTGAGATTGGGACAGAGTAGTAACTGGAAAGTCAAAGTTTGAAACCCATCCACAAATAAAAGCTCACAAGTGGACAAAAGGATTAACGAGAGACTAAGCAGTAGTACTACTCTAAGGATAGGATAAATGAGTACTTTGCTGGGATTTTTCTTTGGTTCAGGAGAAAGATAAGAAAAGAAAATTGTAATGAGAATGAATAAAAAAGAGAAGGATAGAGGAAAGCAAACAAAGATGACATCATTTCTGCAAACCATAACCCTAAAGATAATAACAATTCTTAACAATTTTGAAGTTTATGTGCACACTAGTATTTTAGGTATGTACAGTTTATACTTTATTTTCATATGCTTCATATCATTTTATCTTCACAGAACCTTCATGAGATAGGTTTGGCAGGAGTTGCCAACTTATTTTTTTAATGAAAAAAATAGAAGCCTAAATTATTTCCCCTGACTTCATTCCCAGTTTTAAAGCAGCTTACTTTTGCTGACTAGCTAGAAAATAATAAAGAAAAAGTACTAGGAGTTATACCCCTATATTAAGGATAACACAGCTAAAGCATTGTGAAATCATTGTTTTCAAATTTATTTGATCAAAAGACTGAGATATAACATCTATAAAGTAAATACCACAGAAAGAAAGATTATTTAGTTTAGCCTAGTCAGCTAAATTGAATAATAATAAAATTTTCATCTTTAAGTCTGTGGATAACAGCTATAGTATCTTGAAAAAGAAAATGGTGATAATACATGAAGTATTTGCTCTAATAATGCTAAATGGGATCTGGGTTGGCAGCATCAAAGTACCTATATCCAAGTTTAGTAATGAACTTCTTCTAGACTCAAAACTGTCCTTTTGCTTGCTTACTACATCCATTCTTTTTCATTTAGCCTTCTTATCACTGGGTAATAAATGATATGAATGTGAACATAAAGTTGTCTTAGGCTGTAAAGTCACACCAGATATTATGTGAACCTAGAAGACAATTCATATACTACTAAGAGTATACTGTTCCTTTTCTTTCTATAATGCCACAAATGATTTCAATGAAAATGAGTCATAGTATCCAAGAAGAACTAGATATTGAACTTTATAAAAGTACAAGCAGACCTCACTGACAGGCAGTTTATCATGCTTCTACATTTAGGTATTAATTTCAATTTCAATCTTCCTGTAAAACAAAAAGGAAGAATATTTTATTATGGTGTAATGGCCTTGCTGAAGTGACATAAATTATAGTTCAAGACATTAAAGTTACACACTAAAGACTATTTCCCGCTCCTTTCTACAGTGTATTTCTTTCCAGTAGAGTCTGGATTGTTTCTAAAATTAACCTAGACTTTTACCAAACCAGGCTCTCTACTTTCCATATAGGATTGCTGCAACATTCTTGGACAAAGAATGTCAGAGATCATTGGTGTGTTATTTTGCCTCGCTTGATGAGATACCTCTTTGGGCATATCCTTGAAGACACTCTCTTACTGATATCACTACCATCTATGAATATGAAACCTGCTAAAGCCCTAATATGGCAATCAAATACAAAGTCAAGTCATAGCCAGAATTATGAATTTGAAAAATATAATTTTGGGGTTCTTTTTTTCCTATACCAATTATATTTTCTAGATTTTATCTCCATTTATTCACAATTGTTTTAACACCACTACATACTTTATTGAGTATAAATAATATCCTCAATCTATTGTAGTTGCAGGAGTTATAATTCTGAATATTGCAATGTAGTTTTCTTTAAGGAGCTTTTGGTAATATTGAGGGAAAGCAAAAAATAGACGATTACAAAATAATGTGATACTACCATAAAGTCCACAAGTATAGAGTGCTTTATTATAGGGGACATCTGAGTAAGGGTTAGGTGATATGGAAGCCTTCCTAGAGTAAATAACATGGAAGTTGAGGCTTTAAAGATGAGTTAGGAAATAAGAGTTGCCTGCAAGAAAGAATAGCAGAATTGGAGTATGCAGCATTGGCAAGGTTTCAAATTTAAGGGATAGCATGGAAGTTTTAGGCATTGCAAACAATTCAATTTTAGTAAAAATATAATTTTTTGAATTTCAGCTTTAAAAATATTAAAATAATATATAAACGTTAAAAAATTAAATAGTGCAAAACAATTTAGAATGAAAAGTCTTCCTTAGAATACAAGCTATCAGTCCTATGCCCCCAAAATAGAAATCATCGACTTATTTTTTATCAGTTTAGTCAATTTTGAAGCCTCTCCAGGCAAATGGTTATGTGTACATATATGATACAAAGGTTTCTGTATCATTTTATATGAATATTTTTGCAGATTTTATATATCAATATATAAAAATTTATTCTTTTAAACAAGGTAAGATTTCTATTACAGATATTTATTAGGTTATTCAAAAAATTGTTTTTTCTTGCTATAAATAATGCTGTAATTGATGTTAGTGGTTACATAAATTTCAATTTTGATATATATTACCACAGTTTTTTTCAAACTATTTATTCCAATTTAGTTAAAAAAATGTGAGAGTATGTTTTTATGCTGTTCCAAAACTAATGCTATTTAGGTTGAACCCTATAAAATAGCAGATTTATAGGTTTAAAATGGTTGAATATTGGCTATTTAACAAGATTCAACTTAATATTGTAACATTTATCTTTGCCAAAATTCTAAGTGAATTACTTTTTGTATTTCAATAGTAAAAATAAATAAAAATATTTCAGACATTTTTCTACATCTTTTATATCCTTTGAATATTTCTTCCATCCATTGTTTCCCTTTGTATTATTAGTTTGCTTATTTTATGATACATAAATAATTTATGAAAATCATTACTAGCACAAATGTTGCAATGTTTTTCCTGTGCTTTTTATTATTTTATTTTGTTCAGAGTGAATTTTATTATAGAAATCATAAAAAAATTTATAAACAAAATGATATCTTGAGCTTTATTTAAGGTTTAGAAAAGTCTTTCCCTCTCTAAGATCAAGTGTGTGTGTGTGAATCTATTATATTCCTCTAGTACTTTTAGGTTTTCATTTCTTTAAATTTAGAATATTGATCCATTTGAACTTTTTAAAAATAATAGATAAGAAAATGATGCATTCTCATTTATTTAATAAGTTAGAAAGTCATCACAGCACTATTTAGTAAACAATACATTTTTTTCTGCACTGTTTGAATTGCAAGTTGAAAATATGCATATCTACTAGCTTTTTTACTCCCCCTCCTTTTCTATTATGATCTGCTGATCTTTTTGTCTATCCCTTTGACTACATTAAATCATTTTAGTTAGTGTATGTTTAATATTGATTTTGGAAAACTATCCAATAAAACTTCCCTACATGATTTCTTCTGGCAATTTTTATACATCTATTTTTCCTCATAGAGCTAAGTTTTTTATCATTTACACATTCACGTTTACAAACAAAATACTCTTTTATTTTGTGGGGGAACACTACACACACGTGTTTGTGAAGAGGGAGAATTTACATCGCCATAACATCGATGCTTTAAGTCCAAAAAAGTAATGTTTTTCTGTTTATGCAAATCTCCATTTGGGTACTTCAGTAGAATATTAAATATTTTATGTAATTTCCTTAGACTTATAAAAAATCATCAAAATTTTACACATATTTAAAAAAAAAACTTCACACATATTGGCTTAAAAAAAGTAAGTAACAACAATCACAACAATGACAACAAACTGTTAACTTTAGAAATGCAGTAGTCTCTTGCCACACAGTGTCATCACAAGTTTCAGGCTCCAAAGGCAAACACTTACAAGTATTTATAAGCATTTTTTTCTGTCAGTGTTCTGGTTGATATCTTCATAATATGTCTGCATTTCTCAACTAATCAAACTTTTAATATTTTATCTTCCAGATACCAAAGTTGGTGGATTATATTAGTAAAATACATTATCTAATTTCCTCTTACCATTTACATCATTATCTTTATATCAGTTCTTAGCAACTCTAAAACTTTTAATAATAGACTTCAAACTTTATTTCTTGTGTCTCAATGAAGAAGTCAGTGCTCCTGTGTTTCTCTTCTTGTCTGCTGCCTCTGAATTTCTCTTAATTATAAAATCACATATTTTATCATAAAATTTATAACATGTTGGTTCTGTTTTGCAATCATTATTAAAACTAGGGCACTTTGTTTAAATATTGATTCAAAACTTTTTAAAAAAACTAATAAGGAGATTTATAATATTATAATTTGTAAAAGCTAAAATTCATCTAGAATTGAAAGAGAGAAAATCAGCTCCAACTGAAAAGAGGAAAAGCTTTCCTTCTCATAATTAAAATGGAGAGACAGACAGAGGTAAAGCCAGTTGCAAAGTAAACAGAAAACGTTGTTTCTCCCCAGTTCATGTAGCAGTTATAAAATGCCTTAGCAACATCTTATCAAGTGATTACTGCTTTCTTACCAGTAATGTCCCAGGCATATTTTCATTTATTACTGTAGATACTCAATTGCTAAATTGCCCTTAATTCGTAATAGCACCCAATTACTAGTTAATTCTCACTTATCCTAATCCCACTTTAGGAATAAATTCTCCTTTTAGACCCTCTTCAAACTTTCAGCAGAAACACAGCTTTGAAAAAATTGTTTCCCTCCTCTTCTAGTTGAGTAGCATTCCCAGGTTCCCTCCTTCCTTTTGTTGAGTGACTTTCTTGAGATTTAATAAATCTGATCTTGTCTGACTACTGGCTAGTTCTTGGTAGTTTTTGGCTGAGTAGACTTTAATGTTTTGGAGATTACACCAAGCTTTGTCTGAGGCTTATTGCTGAGGACCAGGACTCTTGACTAGATAACAGTGCATATATATAATAAGACTGTACCCTCTGGTATGATTAAGTTTGGCACTGAACTTGGGTTTTGATGTGTTCTTTGAGCCTTTCAGTGTCACATTTGTTTCTCAGGATATGTGTTTTTTATCATACTTTGGTGTTCTCTTGTGAATTTTGGCTTCTGAAGCCTCTGATTGCCTGCCTGTTAGACAGTCTATAGGAAAGTTCTGGTGCATCATAATTAGCTTACATTTAACTGGCCTTGGGAGCTGAGGAGTTCAGGCAGTATCTTCAGCCAGACACTCTCTGGAAAATTTGCTTTGAGTCACCTTTTAAAAACCATATAAGGACTTTCCTCTGTGCTGCTTTTGTGTCCCTGCAACCTCCCTGTTTAGCTCAGAGTTTTATCAGAACCTTGCTACTGGCATTTTTTAAACTAGATTCTATAGATAGGAAGTTATACAAGAATCATTCTTAACAACTGTGTATTTATCATGGGTCATCTTATTCTCAGCTAGCCCATTTACTGGGTTGGAAGTCAATCTTTCTCATGTATACATACCACTATGCTAATTTATTTGCTTATGTCTTTAAATGACACAGTCTAACCAAGGACATTTTGCAGTTATTGTGACCACAAGAATTTGGGAAATTTTTAGTACAAGAGAGAACAAAAATACAATGGAAAATTGTCTGCGTTCTATAATCAGTATGATAAAACATCTAAAGTCAATAAAAACTCTAAAACTTCTTCCATAAAAGGTTCCTAGCAAAGCTGTGATGGGTTAAATTGCTTTCCCCCAAAAGATATGTTCAAGTCCTAACCCCGATACCTGTGAATGTGATCTCATTTGGAAATAGGGTATTTGCAGGTGTAATCAAGTTAAAGTGAGGTAATACTGTGCCCTAAATCCAATGACCACTGTGTTTATAATGGAAGAAGAAGGAGATTTGGATACAGAAACACAGAAGGAAGAGACCACATGAAAACAGTGGTAATAGCTGGAATAATGCAGCAACAAAGGCAAGGAATCACAAGGATTGTTGACAACCACTAGAAATTGAAAGAGGCAAAAAAAAAAGATTCTTTCCTACAGCCGTTAGACAGAGCATGGCCCTTTTGAAAGCTTGATATTGGAATTCTAGCCTCCAGAACTTTGAGAGAAATTTATGATCTTTTAAGCCATGTGGTTTGTGGTAACTTATTACGGAAGCCCTAGGAAACTAATACAAAAGACAAATGAAAAATGAGAAAAACTTGAGACTGCTTCTTGTGTGAATCTTTCTAAATCCTACTCCTCTTGTCTTTATCCAACTCTTACTTTTCCTGACTTTTCAGCTCCCAAACTGCCAGGGCCATGCCAGTCCCCACAGACCCTCTCCCTTTTTCCCCTTCAACTACACCTGTAAAGCCCAGGCAACCACAATTTATTTTATATTTGTCAAAAGCCAAAACATCTCTCACCTTTTTTTTTTCTTTCTGTTTCTCTATTTTCTTTCCCCTCGAGAAATTTAAAAGGTAAATTGATCAGAAAAAAGCAATCATTTTGTCATTATGTGAACACTCTAGGAATATCTATTTCAGATAAACAGTTACAATGTGTAAGAAAAAGTTAATTAACTGTTATTCTTTTGCTTTAATAAATGTGAACAAGTAAATTTAAATAATAGCTTTTGTTGCTATAGTTACAAGATAAGAAGAAAAGGCTTTGGTTCAAGATAAAAGAGGAGCTTTCAAAAATGATTTAAAGATTTTTAAAAATTTAGTTCATGAATATCAGATCTGTATTTTGCATTTTTTGAAGTTTATATAATATTTCTGATAGGTAGGTAAAATTGTGGCCTGAAATGAGTTAGTAATCTTATTGTAAAGATAAGTCTGTATCTATTCTGTTTGTTATATGAAATAACAATTTTCCTTAAATAAGGCTAAATTTAAACTTCTCATGATTCAAAATTTCTAAGTACATTATCAGCCTTGCTAAAAACTGTTGTAAATTACAAGCTAGAAAATAATACTTAGCTAAGTGATATTACAGTGATGGATGTCTTTTTAAAGTTTTTTTTTTATAAAAGCTTTATTGAGGTATAATGATAAACAATAAACTGCACGTATTTAAAGCATGCAGGTTGGTATGTTTGCACGTATGTACACAGCCATGAGCCATCATACTGTCAAGATAAAGAACATATCCATCACCTTCAAAAGTCCTCTTATTCCCTATTGTAATCTATCTCTCCCTCCTTCCTCTCCTTGTCCCAACGCTGTCTCCAGGAAAGACTGATCTACCTCCTTATAGATGTTCATATTTTCTAGAATTTTATAAAAATGGAATTAATACAATATGTACTTTGTTTTGTTTGGATTTTATTACTCATAATAATTATGTTGAGATTTTTATCCATGTTATAATGTGTATCTATAGTATTCTTTTCAATTGCCAAATAATATACCATCACATGGCAATTCCATGGTTTTTTATGCATTGGCTTTAATGGCGATGAAGTCAGCTCTCTCTGGTGTTCGTGGTGGCTTTTCCTATGAACTGATAACTATATGTTAGATGTGCCTAGGAAAATCTCCCCTAATCCTAGACTCTGCCTTATTGAAAATGACATTGTTAAATATCTCAAAGGACTCAAACAATACACAGTCTAATCATCAGCATCTATGAACAGCATTTTCTCAACATCCTGTTAAATAATTCTTGCCTAACCTAAAACCTGAAGACATAATTTCTGTAAGCAACACCAGAAAAAGACTGTTCTTGAATCTTGATGTAAAAGGACTTCTTCAGGTACTGTTAACAACCAGCATGTCAGTGAATGTTCTAGGGATTCTTCCTTGGATTTGTGTCTTTCAATTAAAGCAACATAGAACATACTGAAATCACTGTCCCCTAAAAATTTCCTTATTAGACAGAGATCACAAGCTGTGGGTTCTTAAATATGCCTCCCCCCAGTCTCCCACACCTCCCCTTAGGCTGACAAACTTTGGGAGGAGCTAGCCCCATCCAAGAAAGTTGGATCATGATTGCATAAGATGTTGGGAGCTTCCACCCAAGATATACAGAACATCATCAGAGATTGTCATGTTTTAATTTTTATTATTTTGTTCTTTAGTTTCATAGCTACAGTATATTTCTTTTGCTGGTTTAAGGCTACTTTTAAGTATGTTACTTATAGGACCTTAATTCTTAATATTGCTTTCTACATCATTAGTCACTTCTTGGTATGAGGCTTACAATTTGGTCATGATTTGGCTAAAATATAACAATTAAACTGACTATTGCTTTTCCTTTGGATGCCACACAATTTCCTTTGGTACTAATTACTTATAATAGATCAGTTGGCATCCTAAGTGTTTGCACTCAACCATTAAGATCCTTTTTAGAAGGTAAACATCACAACAATCCAGACAAACAGAAATCTAACCACACTATCATATCATTCTTTCTCTTCAGTATGACACTCAGGGGCCTGTAGTGGCATTTAGCTTTTATAACAGAACTTTCACAGACACAGAATTTGAGGAAGTCTTGGGGAATGGATGGCATATATTTGAAGGCTGTCTTAGTTTTACAGACTTTACAATAAATGTGTAGTATATAGACGCAGGCCTAAATTTATTTGGTTTAGATCTACCTAGTGGTCTGTATACAACAACCATCATCACTTGATGCCAAACCACACTTGATAAATGGCATCAAAGCATTTTAACTCCATTTGGCAAGCCCATAGGTTATTTTGGTCAAAGGTAGTTCGTTAGGTGATCCTTAACGACTAGTCCTGGATTCCTGGCACAAAAGACTTTGTTATTACTGACATATTGGAAAAGATCTGTTATCTTGGGAAACTAATGCTTGCCTTCAGGAGGGTCCCTGACATAACCTAGCTCTGTTCTGTCTTTCCCCTGTGCCCTTTTCTATTTATGCCTTCCTCTCACCTTCCACCCCTCATAAACACTGATCTATTTCTTCTCCCTATGTGTCTACTTTTTCCAGAACTGTGTGTAATCAAATCATGTAATATATTGTTTTTTGAGACTGGCTCCTTTCACCTAACATAATGCATCTGAGATTCATCTATATTGTTGTTTATATTTGTGTTCTGTTCCTTTTTATTTCTGAGTATTCCATTTTACAGATGTAACTTGATAGGCCCTTTACTTTGAAAATTCTAGTCTGACTACCTCTGTGACATTTTCTTCCAATTTTACTTTCGTTTTTTCTGTTCTCTTTCTAGTACTTTTTCTCTTTTTTGCTTGGTTTTTCCTCATATATTTGGAAAATCTTTTTTTTTCCTACCGTATTTAAGAATGAAAGCTTAGTTTGATTAGTATCAATAGTAGATGTAAGATTTCTTTACCTTTCTTTACAGTATATGTGGGTGCAGCATTTTTTGGATGTCCCTCTAAGATAGATATTTCTTACATATTAGGTGCAAGAGTACAAAAGAAGACCCAATATAGAATGTCATTACCACATCAGAACTGATGGGTTCTCTCAGCAAGTTTAAGCTCTTTAGAGAAGAGTTTTCAGCTGTATGCCTGAGTATAGATACTTAACTTCCAAGTATTATGCATGAATCCAAAGATAGAAAAAGTAGTAGTTGGGGTAGCTTTTCCATGGATAGTCCTTTAAGTTACATTCTTCTTCTTTCTTTACCAGCTGCTCTTACTCTTTATATATACATGCCTAGCAATTTCTCTGCAGGTCTTTACTCGGAAACCTATTCTATCTCTGCTGAAGCGTTTCCTCTTTGTCCTCCATAAAATAGCTTCTTTGGTTTTCCTTTCTCTCTCTAAATGTTACCATTTACTTCCTGTCTTTGAGAAATTTTCAAAAATGCCTGTTCTATAGGGTCTGTGATCTCCTATTTTCAACAATGCAGGTGTTTTTCTCTTTTCAACCCCTTTACTGTCATTCTTTAAAGGCCCAAACATTTGTAAAGTCAGATTACTGACAAAAAAAGAGTGCATACTGCCATACTGAAATATTTATTTTTGTATTCAACTTCAGCTTTGTAATAAAAATTTGTAGCTTATTTACTCTAAGTATAAACCATGTGATTACCACAGTTACTTACTAACTGTATATAAACTATTTTCACTATATAGATCTATTTATAAACTATATATGTTAAACAATACATATATATATATATATATATACACACATATATATGAACTATTTCACATTTTATTTTAATTGGTTTCATTATTTGGTTTAAATTGTAAATTATGTAGCAGAAACAGTTACTTCCTAGGATATTCTCTCTCATAGCTTTCTTAAAAATTAATTTTATTTATTACAGTACTTTGATACAGCAAACTTTATATTGCATCATCATTGAAAAAAAACCAAATAATTTTATCTTCTGTGTATAACTTTTTACTAAATTTAGATCAGCATTTACAATGGTGTCAAATGTTTTACCTTAGACAAAATGAACTTCTAAAAATTTTACTTACAGTCCACGAGTTGGATGAAAAAAATCAAACTACCTTGAACTGTTTTTCTACTTGCAGAATCTGACAGCGATGAAGAACGGGTATCGTTTGTTTGTGAAATTCTTCTGCCACTAACGGAATCAATGTATTAACACCTAATGCTCCACTTTTCATTCCTGAATGAATGTAGAATCAAAACTAAATGTAGAATCAAAACTAAATAAAACTGTTAGAGGAATAATCTAACTGAACAATCATGCTTTACAAAAGGACATTTATAAACACTCTACAGATTTACATAGTAAAATATCCACTTCAAACATATTCTTCACAAAATAATTATAACTTTTTGAAGTAAATGCCAATGTGTCTCCAGCAGGTTTGTGTCCTCCAATTCCGATAGTCAGTGATGTTGCTGTGACCTCCATAGTGGATAGTAAATACTGACAAATATTTTAGGCAACTTGCAATTCATTTTCAACTTTCTTAAGTGGAAATTCATTAACTTTTCATTAAATGTGTACTTTGTTAACCCCCTTTTGTAGCTCATTGCTGCTGAAAAACATCATTACAAAATAAAATACAGGGCTTCCCTGGTGGCTCAGTGGTTGAGAGTCCTCCTGCCAATGCAGGGGACACGGGTTCGTGACCCGGTCCGGGAAGATCCCACATGCCGCGGAGTGGCTGGGCCCGTGAGCCATGGCCGCTGGGCCTGCGCGTCCGGAGCCTGTGCTCCGCGGCGGGAGAGGCCGCAGCAGTGAGAGGCCTGCATACCGCAAAAATAAATAAATAAATAAATAAATAAATAAATAAAATACAGGTGTGAGGTAGTAAAATAAACAAATAATCTTACAATTATCACATATAATAAATTACAAAACCATTCTGGCAAGAATATTTAGACTATTTTTAACAGTTTTATTGAGGAATACTTAATATACCATAAAATGTACTAATTTTTAAATGTTTCAATGTTTTAGTAAATTTACAGAGTTGTATAATTATTACCACAATCTAACTTTAGAAAATTTCCATCATTCCAAAACCAAACCTCATGCCCAATTGAGGTGACTGTCTATGTCACCCTCGGGCCGGGGAGACTGCAAATCTACTCTTTCTGTCTATAAAATATGCCTTCTCTGAACACTTCATTTAGTAGATGGAATCATATAGTACGTGGTCTGTAACGTCTGGCTTCTTTTGCTGACACTGTTTTAAGGTTCATCCATGTTGTAGCATGTTCCAATACTTTGTTCTTAAAATTTCCTTGTCGGGAAATTTTCAAACATATTTTTGAAAATATGTTCCCACACATATTTTCACAAATACCTAACACAGAGACTCTCACAACTGCCCTTGAAATTCCTAACTAGTGACTGACTAGCTGCTTCATGTATCTTTTACCATGCCACAGCACAACTGGCACATTTACCAGTGACTGGAAGGCAGCAGTGTCAGATTCTTCTTCCAGCTCCACCTGGGACTAGAAGGTGTTGGCTGTGAGGAAAGTGAGATGGATTACTCCAGGTCTTCTTTCAGATTTCACTACATGTTGAAGTGGGAACTCGGTTCACTGTACATGTGGTGCACATATTTCTAGACCATGGCAAATGTTAGAAGGTTAAGACAAGGACTTCCAAACCTATTCCATCCTATTTTAATGCTGACTATTATTAATAGACATTGTTTTAAATGTAAAACTCTGGATTCTGTGACAAGAGGCATAATCTGAGGCTGTCCTGCACCAAGCATTACATATGATCACCCGAAGCCCAGTGTACTATCTCAAAATATAAGCTGATCCTTGCACTTTTCTTATTAGGCTTACTATAGTCATTATTGTTGCTACTGTACTTTTTGCATATTCTATAGTGGTTTATAGTTTGTTATTAAACATACTAATTCTTGCATATTAATATTACTACATAACAATTACTATATTCTCCCATTTTATCTGAAGAGATTTTCGTTGTCCTCCCTTTGGATTTTCCATGTACACAATCATATTAGATGCAAGTAATTCATCAATTCAAGGAGGATATGGAGTGAAAACTGGAGGCATAGAGGTTTATATTGCTTTACCTAAGAAGAAGAGATAAAAATGGGGAAGGAGAAGGTGAAGGAGAGATGTGGGTAGTCTTGGGCAAATGTCCTATAATCATGAGCACCAGCCCGACAATGCCTGCTGTTTTGTGTCACTATTGTGAGATAATTTTATCCTCATATTTCAGAACAACTCAGGTCTGGTTTATAGAGCCAGTCTAAAAACAATATATTGTCAAGTGCCAGATAAAGAACCAATCAAGTTACTATAATCTATTTCTACCTAATTGTCTAGCAAGAAGAAACAGAAGAAAGGAAAGAAATGGGCACACCTTTGCACCGTTTGTCAATCAAAAAAAAAAAGGAAATGAGTTGATTGTGGTTAGAAAGCTATCACTGAACATGGGAGCTTTGGGTTAGCATTAAACTTGGGACTGTGCAAATTATTTCTTGCAAGTCACAAAGATATGCTACCGAGTAGCATGGTGAGAAACCTCTATTGCTCATCATGCAACTTCAAAGCTAACATTAATCCAGAGGCTGTGTGAATGCTGTTCACTAAACACAAAAGACTTTATTTCTTTAATTTTTGTCGTTTGGTATTTTATATTTGGGACACAGAAACACAGTATGCAGCCATACAAACTATTTTATATCAGGCAGGGGCTGCAAGAGAAATATGCTGAACAAAGAGACGAGTAGAGTTCAAAGATTTTCCAAACCAATTTTGACATAGGTAATGATTAGAAAGGAAATGCATTGCATGACTCAGACATAATGATAAAAAAGAAATGAATGAAACGCAAATTAATGATTCTAAGATAATTTTCTTCTACCACAAAAACACAGTCTTCTAATTTTCACTCCTTTAAATTGTTAGAATTACAATGAACTATCAAAAACACGATTCTATCCTCATTTGTGTACTTTAGTAAAAAGTGAACTAAAATATGGATAGTTTTCATTTTTGAGTGCCATTTGTTATATTCTTCAGTTCAAATATCACCACCTTTATTTCATACTCAAAATATTTTGTTGGATTCTAATTTAGGGTAATTGTAATTTATGGTAATTCTGATTCAAGAAACAATTTAACTTAATGGGGAGGACAGGAGAAAATCTTCCTTTTAAGAACATGGATCTCTCATAATCGAAAGAAATTTGAAAGGGAAAAAAGCTTGTGTTATATATTAATTGCAGGTATATTTGCAGGAGAATTTAATTGGTCTTTGTTCTCATGCCTCTTATTCATATGACTCAGGATGACCTCACATCTTCCCATGTGAACCTGATTGGCATGATCTATTCTGTGGATTCATCCATTTATGTTTAGAGCTTCACCTATTCCAATCACTTGTGTCAATAAAATACTACAAAATGTTGTAGCTTGCACACGGTGAGTAGGATGGAAAATTTTTTTTAAAGCATTAAAATTGGGGAAAAAAGGATGGATTTTTCTGATACAGATTATTTTAAAAATCATATTCTGGGCTTCCCTGGTGGCGCAGTGGTTGAGAGTCCACCTGCCGATGCAGGGGACGCGGGTTCGTGCCCAAGTCCGGGAAGATCCCACATGCTGTGGAACGGCTGGGCCCATGAGCCATGGCAGCTGAGCCTGCGCGTCCAGAGCCTGTGCTCCGCAACGGGAGAGGCCACAACAGTGAGAGGCCCGTGTACCCCCAAAAAAAAAAAAATTATATTCTACTTTGCAACCAAGTAGCCATCTCTAATTCCCATTTTAGTATAAGCTATTTAAGGACCATAAGTAATCCTACAGTAGGTTCTAATATCAGTTTCTAGGCATTCTTCACTAAGGAACACACAAAAGATTTTAGCTCAACATATCGAAAAATATTTCTCTAATGTATCACTTAATACTTCAGGACACTTATTACAAAGTCCTTAGCCTTCCTACTTGAGAATTCTCAAAGTTCACTTGATAAAAGAATTATATCCTTAATTCATTATTTTACTTATTTTTAGATATGCAAGGTGTCAATAGTTGCATTCTTATAAACAAACAATATTAATAAAGCCAAAATTTGCAGTCCACATCACAAAATTTACCCACATATTTCATTTGAGTCAATGAACTTACAGATATTTTAATGCATTTTACATTTATACATGTACATATAGAAGTATGTCTGAGGATACCCATATGATCATTTTATATACATTTATGTTTCTATGATTTTCTTTTATATACAATTTATATGCATTAGAGTTATTCTATATCAGTGGATATTTTTCTGCCTCTCTCTTTCTAACTCTTGTACAGGGTTCTATAGTATGACTACAACATAATCAATCTAGCACTTTCCCTGGGGGTACAAATTGAGATTGCTTTAAGTTTATTAAAAATGTTACTAAAATGAACATCCTTGTATATGTTTTTGTGATTATTTCTTTGGGAAGTATATATATATATATATATATATATATATATATATATATATGTGTGTGTGTGTATATATATATATATATATATATATATACACACACACACATATATATAGAGAGAGACAGAGACAGAGTCAGAGTGAGAGAGACAGAAAGAGAGAGAGAGAAAATTAGAGAATTGTTCACATAAAGATTTGTTTTTAATCTGTCTGTATAATATACCACTAAATTCCAGCAATTGCATGCTACAATGTTGTTTCTATTTCTAACTCAGTAGTCCAATTCCCATCCAGTGATTAATGCTATTATAATGAGGGTTGAGTTTTCATGATGAGAAATTTCAGCTGTGCCTATGTAAAAATTGTGATATCATAGCCCATATTTTCCAGACTTAGTAATAGTTACTAAGTAATAGTAACTACACTTAGTAATAGTTATATTTTTCCAACTATTATAATTTGATTGAAGGAGAATTCAGGTTAAAAGAATCACACATTTTGTAGTCTGACAAGTTCCTAACTACTCCCTGGAACTGGGTGAGGATAGTAGTGCATAAATTCACAGCAATGTTGAAATTTTACTAAGACAGGGATTCATTGAATTGAATAAAAAATACTTATTCTGTATCTTCTTTTAGTTTTATCATTTACTTGACAAAATTACATACCAGAGATTAACATTTAAGA
Organism: Platanista minor; assembly: GCA_004363435.1. Taxonomy (NCBI): domain Eukaryota; kingdom Metazoa; phylum Chordata; class Mammalia; order Artiodactyla; family Platanistidae; genus Platanista; species Platanista minor. Next base: position 5,847 of record RJWK010026963.1, on the reverse strand, counting down.
CGGGGAATACAAAACCCCTTCAAGACTGACTAACGAAATTGGAAGGTGGTTTAATGGCTTGGAAAGATGAGAAAATATATTAATCTTTTATTTTCTGAAATCACAATTTTCTGAGGTAGATATTAAATGTAGTTTTATTTCCTATTTTTAAGCTCATTCTGATAACCTCCTGGTTAACTTTTGTGTGTCTAACAAAGTCTGTCTCTTCCACTTCACATTGAAATCACTAAATTATGATGATTTCTCTAGAATAGTAATTTCTATATGAATAGAGACTGAAAATATTCAATGATAACAGAAAAATCAGTTTTAGTCTGACTTCCATCTCCTCTAGGTCAGGGGTTCAACAGAAAATGTCAGAGAGGATTCCTCAGAAGATTTGTAAAAAGAAATATGCTTGAGCTTTAGAGACAATATAATCTGGATTTGATTACCACTTCTTACAAACTATGTGATCTTGGATAATTTACTCAACCTCTCTGTGCTTCAATTTTCCTTTCTGAAAACAGAGGATGATAATGCTATTATTTTCAAGGAAGACTAAATAAGCTATTTCATCAAGTAGATAGCTTAGCACAGTGCCTGAAATATTGAGCACTAGATATAAATTCACCTTCCTAACATGAGGAATTATACAATTCCATTTTTATCTAAAAATAATAATTAAAAGTCTTCCTAACCAATTCTTATCCTTTTTAACTTGTAATTTTCCTTGTGACACAAATCAGCTTTATCTGTGCATAATAGTTAGCAAACTCATGCTTAAACTAATTTGAAAACAACGATCTCAGGATGGTGCTTAGGTGATGGTAGGTGTGCAAGGATGAATGAAGCACAAATTACTCATGGAATCATTGTACTTCTTGGATTCTTTTTGTGTTCTCTATGAGTTTATGTGATATCAAACATTGAAGCATATACGACTTAAGCACACATAGGTGTGTGCTTGTTTTTAACCTACACAGAGGATCCTTTCACTCCTTACACCTTGTATCAGTTGGACAATTGAAGAAGTTAATCTTACTCTTAAATATTTGTTCTGTGGCCTAGAAAATAACATAACTTTTTGAAGTTTTCCTTTTCCATTTTTTTTTTTTCCTAGATGAGAAGGATGAGAAGGAATTTTTTTTCCTGGATGAGCAGCTTTGTGTTACTGCTCCCAAATCTTACTTTCTATCTTTCCTTAAAAATTTGCCTGGACTTCCCTGGTGGCACAGTGCTTAAGAATCTGCCTGCCAATGCAGGGGACACGGATTCGAGCCCTGGTCCAGGAAGATCCCACATGCCGCGGAGCAGCTAAGCCCGTGCGCCACAGCTACTGAGCCTGCGTTCTAGAGTCCACGAGCCACAACTACTGAGCCTGCGTGCCACAACTACTGAAGCCCACGTGCCTAGAGCCCGTGCTCCTCAACAAGAGAAGCCACTGTAATGAGAAGCCCATGCACCACAACAAAGAGTAGCCCCCACTTGCTGCAAAGAGGAAAACCCATGCGCAGCAGTGAAGATCCAACGCAGCCAAAAATAAATAAATAAATATTTTAAAATTTGCCTGAAAAAGGATGTTCTTATAAATATGGATATATGTAGATGTTGCTAAACACAAAATTATGTTTTCTCATGATATTCCAGACATACGGAGTATCAATATCAAGTTATATAAAATGATTATGTTTTGATTACAGAAACTCACCTGGTATATTGTCTTTGAAATATATATGTGTATATTCACACACACACATACACACACACACACACACACACACACACATACACATTTGCCAAAAAATAATATAAATCCTTTGTGGGGCTTTTTTGTTGTCACATGGATGTGTTTGATATCTGCTGAGCTTACCTATTCTCAGATCACTGAGGGAGTCAATACAGATACTGTTAATCAATCTGTGTCTCAGTTGCTGGCAGGTGGAAATGATATCTCTTCTACTTCACTGAGCTGTTCACTATGGTTTGAGGACAAATGAAATAATCAGATTTTCTGTTGGACAATAAACGTTTTCTAAAAACTTGATATGGTCCTTCTTTCAGTATTTGATCTGTACCATATGTAGGTTTTTTTGTGATTTTTTTATTACATTTTTCCTCCAATTCTTTACCTACTAACTTTGGTCCACTTTCTATTCTGAGAGTAATTTATTGCTTTTAGAATTATCACTACGTTTACTTTTACATTAATTCCCTGTTGCAGATTATTTCTAATTTCTAAACCCTATTCCAGTGTGTTTATGGCTCTAATTTAGTCTATGTAATAGTCAGTGTTCATGTCAGTATTAGACACTTGATTATGTTTTTATTGATATGTCAGAGGTTAATCAACATGCCTGGAGTCATAACAAAGCAGATGTGAATACTAGTATTTAAATGTAGAGCATGTGCATAAATGAGCCTTTTGAGATTCACATGGCAGTTGTGCAGTTAAAATAATCTCAAAGTTATGTATTCTACACTTGTAAAGGACCTAAGTGAATAACTAACTTTATAGTGTGAACCTTATATGATTTTTTAAAAATTCTTTCAACAAGATATTCTTACACCCATTTTTAGATGAGACCACTGTTAAAGATAGAAAGTACCTTCCTAAAATCATAGTTAAAATTTGTCCACATGTCAAGGGCTTTATTTATTTATTTATTTTTTAGTATTTCTCTTACTTTAGTGTCCCTTAATTTTAAAAGTTTAGCACATCTCTCTTGAAAAGGATATGATTGTAATGCTTAGGCTACTGAAGAGAGGTGGACACATAAGAGGCCTACAATTTAAACTAGTTTCAATATTATTTCTGTGATATTACATTATTAGTTTTTCAACACTCATTTCCTTATCTATAAAATGTAGAGGTTATATTAGATGACTTCTAAGTTCCCACTGGGCTCTGAAATTCTAACTCAGATCAACACTGTATAATTTACTCTTTTCTCAAATTATGATTGCCAAGCTCCAAACCAATCTTTACTCTTCAGGAGTGCCAAGATATGTCATGTATTAAGACCTTATTTTATAATCACATTCATGCTCTTATAACATTCTGGTAATCTTTTTACTCTCAAGAAGTCTGAAAAACTATGGATCATTTAGCTAACAGGATTGTCTCTAAACTTTTAGCCATGGTTCCTCAGTGTTGGCACAATCGAAATTTTGTGTTGGATAACTATTATGTTGTGGAGGGCTGTCCTTGGCATTTTAATATGTTTAACACCGTGATTGGTGTAACACTAGATAGGAAGAACACTGTTCTTTAATGGTGACAATCAAATATGCCTTCAGACATTCTTAAATATCCCTCTGGTGATAATCACTGATACACTTATAACAATATCAATAAAATAGTGTATTCCAGCTTTCTTACTGCTTCTGTGTTTTAACAAATTTTTTTTTTCCTTCTTATGGGTAAATTATAAAACTTGGCGCCAGAACAAATGTAATTCTCCCAATTTGTAGCCCCATAGGGAATAATTTATGGTGTCTATAGTCATCAGCTTATAAGCTACCAAAGTTGACTTCATGACAATTGGATATACATCTGTTGAAACTCTGAGGATTATTTATCCTTTATTTATCCTAGGTCCTTCCTAGTCTGGAGTATATCTTAAATTTCTGCATCCAATTAGATCGAATGATGTGGCTCTCTTCTAAAAAAAAACAACAAAACCAAAACCCCAAACCAAAAACCCCTGCTAGTGTGTCTTTACTTTTAGAGAATGAGAATTCTGAAAAATGTGAACTAACAACAGTTTTAAGGTTTGTTTTCTTGATTTTTTTCCCTCTTTCCACCTCTTTTTCCTCTCTATATAGGTGTAATGCCTTAAGTATAGACAATTAGCTGAAATCTTGTCTGTTCCCAAGCTCTGTGGCTTTCCATTAAAAGTTTAATGTTATTTAAGAAAGACTTTTGTAGCTGCCTTATGTTACAATTGGGGCTCCCAGGGACAAATACTTTTTTGCTATTGTTCCCATTTGTATGATGTATCATGTCTAAGAAATTCATAGCACTTTGCTGTCTTTAAATAAACTGAGTTATGGTTTATGGGGAGAGAGAGAAGAAGGAAAGGAAGAGAAACACACCAACAAGGGTGGAGAGGATAAAAAGACAGAAAACAGAAAAGCTTCGAGAAAAAACAATTCTTTTGGAATATGGGTAGACTCAGAAACAGACCATTTGGCTAATGTTCTACATTGGGCAAACAAACTGTGAAGGGAATTTTTTTCCGACAATTGTTTCATTTGGTTTCTTACATATACATAGAAACAAGGAATACCTGAGATCAAAAAACAATTCCTGGGCTTCCCTGGTGGCGCAGTGGTTGAGAGTCCGCCTGCCGATGCAGGGGACACGGGTTCGTGCCCGGGTCCGGGAAGATCCCACATGCCGCGGAGCCGCTGGGACCGTGAGCCATGGCCGCTGAACCTGCGCGTCCGGAGCCTGTGCTCCGCAACGGGAGAGGCCACAACAGTGAGAGGCCCGCGTACCGGAAAAAAAAAAAAAAAAAATTCTGCTTTCCAGACTCCATAGCATCTAAGTTTAATCTTGTCCCTCTTTTCTTAATAGATGGCTAATGCAGTCATTTTCTTTCCTTTTTCCTCCCTTCTTCTTTCCTCCAGTCAGGTTCTAGTGGCAAGTTTCTTCTCACACTTAAGAAGTCTGGTTAGTTTGAGAGCAACGCAGATGATGTGGAGAGCCTGACCTTACTCTAATACATAAAAACAAGGCTGGGACGAAAGAGTGGGGATGTTTTAGAGATGTCCTCTTCATTCTACCATACATAATACTAAGAAAGAGAAAGTCTGACCCAGAAATCACATTTTAGAATTTTGGGTTCCCACTCTCCTTGTGGTCGCAAACTGATTATTTACTGCTCAGGTGACCAGGGTTTCATAGTGGTTCCCACAGATTATAGGTAGTTTTTCTGGGCCTTTTTTTTTTTTTTTTTTTTTTTTACCGTACGCGGGCCTCTCACTGTTGTGGCCTCTCCCGTTGCTGAGCACAGGCTCCGGACGCGCAGGCTCAGCGGCTATGGTTCACGCGCCCAGCCGCTCCGCGGCATGTGGGGTCTTCCCGAACCGGGTCGCGAACCTGCGTCCCCTGCGTCGGCAAGCAGACGGACTCTCAACCACTGCGCCACCGGGGAAGCCCAAGGGCCTTTGAAATAAACTTTGAACAAATGTACTTTTCATAATCAGGAGAATAAATGCAGTGATATCTCCAACAAATGATTGTAAGAAATCGTGTGCCTTTATAATTTAAAATAAGATACTTTGGCATGAGGGTTAGCCCTGAACAGAAAGAGTTGATGCTATAGCAAGATTAATTCTTAGATCTTTTGCTTTTTTACTGACCTAAATTATCAACATACTAGCAAACAGGAGTACTATAGCATATATTGCTTTGGGGTTTTGTATGTTTGTTTGTTTAACATTCAAGTGAAATAAGTCTCCCTTCTAATGTCACCCTTATTGGCACTGTACCCAGAGAAGGGAGTGCCAATTGTCATGGCAGAGGTGGAATGGAGAAGAAGTCAGGCTTTCCTCTGACAACAAACTATCATCATAACATGGTGACCTAGCAGGCTACTTCAAAAGAAGAAACCAAACCAACCAATCAAAGAAACAAAAAAATACAAACAACCCAAAATATCATACAGTTGTGTGAAAAGAAACATAGAAAGGACTTTCATTCAGGTCCAGAAGGTCCTGTTAAAAATCTAATCCTTCTGGTGGAAATGTAAGCAGGTCATAAGCTGCTATAGCTTGAATTTCCTTGTCTAAAATGATATTCCAGTCCCTACAACCTTAATTATGTGATCCAGTATAATTATAAAATGTTTAAGTGCTATA
>RJWK010026962.1:0-26727 GCA_004363435.1 Platanista minor | reverse complement strand
CACACACACACACACACACACACACACACACACACACACGAGACAGGCTAACGTGTAATTATTTTCTCTTTGCCCCTTTCAGAGTAAGGAATTGGTGTACTGGTCACATGAGAGACTGACGTTTTGATTTTGAATGCAGGTTTGAAGTTCTGACTTAGATTGGTGGACTAACCTGGAAGGGAATCTAAAAGAAAAAAATTTTTAAATTGAAGTATAGTTGATTTACAAAGTTGTGTTATGGAAGGGAGTTTTAATTACTGAAATGAGACTGTTTAGACTTTTTCTTCTCCTTTTTAAATCTAGTTTTAAAAAATAGAACATGCCATGTGGCATGGCCAATAAAGAAAAAAAAAAGAAAAAAATAGAGAATCTTTGACGTAAGCCAGTAAAAAAAATAATAGTACAGCTTTATTGTTTTGTGTGTTTGTTTTTAAAAGCAAAGTTCTGCATGTAAAGAGTCACATAGTTCTAGAAGTTTTGTTAAATACTAATATATTATTATTAATAGATATAAATGTATATTAATCAATATAAATATAAAATATATTAAATATACCAGACTCTTCTTCTCCCATCTCTACCATTTGGTACTTAATTCTTCTTCTTATTTTTTTTATTAATTAATTTATTTTTGGCTGTGTTGGGTCTTCGTTTCTGTGCGAGGGCTTTTCTCTAGTTGGGGCAAGCGGGGGCCACTCTTCATTGCGGTGCACGGGCCTCTCATTATCGCGGCCTCTCTTGTTGCGGAGCACGGGCTCCAGACGCGCAGGCTCAGTAGTCGTGGCGCACGGACCCAGTTGCTGCGTGGCATGTGGGATCTTCCCAGACCAGGGCTCGAACCCGTGTCCCCTGCATCGGCAGGAGGACTCTCAACCACTGCGCCACCAGGGAAGCCCTTAATTCTTTTTTTAAATGAGATACTTGCTTTACTTTTTCCTGAACTTTAAGTTTTAGGCATTAACGATGATATTCCCACTTCGGAAAATGAGAATTTCAGTTCTCTGTCCTGCCCCAACCATCCACTTTACCTACTTCCCAGTCCTCCTAATACAGTTATATCTTAATTTTCTTAGATTAATAATAAGAATTTATATTATTATGAATATGTCAGTGCTATTGAGAACTAAGCCAATTAGTAAACTCTCCCTTTCCATTTCAACATGTTATTTTCCCTTGAGTTAATAACTGTCTTTTTTTCATTTGCTTAGTTTTTATGTACTTATCCCTGGGGCTGGATATAGTTTCTATTGGCAGCCCTCTTTAAGAAAACAAATAAAGATTACAAGTACAGGACTTCCCTGGCAGTGCAGTGGTTAAGAATCCGCCTGCCAATGCAGGGGACACGGGTTCGAGCCCTGGTCCAGGAAGATCCCACATGCCGTGGAACAACTAAGCCGGCGAGCCACAACTACTGAGCCCATGTGCCACGACTACTGAAGCCCCCGCACCTAGAGCCTGTGCTCCGTGACAAGAGAAGCCACCTCAATGAGAAGCCTGTGCACCGCAACAAAGAGTAGCCTCCACTCGCTGCAACTAGAGAAAGCCCTGCACACAGCAATGAAGACCAAACGCAGCCAAAAATAAATAAAGAGATTTATTTTAAAAAATTACAAATACAAACTAAGCACAGGTTTTGCAAGAGACCTTGTAAATGAAGGGTCTTGAGATTTAAGCTTGATTAGCTTCACAGTAAATCCACCTCTGATGATCATTAATCCAACTCTAAATTTCCAGTAATTGTTTAAATTTTAAGACATTCAGATGTATTAAGCAGTTTCTTTTATCTTAGGAAAAGAATATTTCCTAGGTTTTCTAATCTGCTCTACCTTGGACTGGTGGCTCTCCTTACTGCTGCATACAGCTTCATCCTGAGATCTCCTTCACCATCAGGATATCCCTACACCTTACTCCTGCACTGGAGCCACCCTTTCCTTGTTTCCCATGTATTCTTCTATCTTGGTTTACTTCCTTTAGTGGCTTCTTGGGAAAAGATGCCAAAGAAGTAAAAATATTTTTAGGAACCTACATGTCTGAGAAAGTCTTTATTCTATCTTGACATTTGGTTGATAGTTTGGCTGGATATAGAATTCTGGGTTGGATGGAATTAATTCTCCCTTGTGATTTTGAAGGCATTGCTCCCTTTTCTTCTAGCTTTCAATATTGCTGCTTGAAGTCTGATACCATTCAAATGCCTGTTATTCCCATGTGGCTGTGGTTTTCTGTCTGGAATATTGTAGAATTATGTCTTCATCCCCAGTGTCTTGAAATTTTATGCTGTGGATGTTTTTTCACTCATTATGCTAGACACTCAATGGGCCATGTCCATCTGGAAACTCCTGCCCTTTAAGTTCTGAAAACTTTATTAATTATTTGAGTAAGTGCCTTTCCTCTCTGATTTTTTCTCTTGTCATTTTCTCTGGAACCTCTAGTTTTAGCTTCTGAGTCTCCTGGATCTGCCCTCTAATATTCTTATTGATTCTGTCCTATTTCTGTCTTTAGTCTTTTGCTTTACTTTCTGGGAGATTTGTTTAACTTAATCTCCCAACTTTTAAATTATTTTCATTTCTCTTACCATATTTTTTTTCTTTGAATATTCTCCCCCAGCCCTTCTCTCATTCCCCCATGGTATCTTCCTCCTGTTTCATGATCCTGCTATCTTATTATTTTGAAGACATTCATAATAGTTTTTGTTGTTGTTGTTTTTAAAGTTTCATTCTCTTCCCATAGTCTCTTCTTTTCCCTCTGCTTTTTTTCAGTTGCTTTGTTTTTATACCCACCTTGCTAGAAAGTTCCTGCAGATGTTTAGTAATCCTAGATTTTCTGCTTATGTGCAAAAGTGGGTGCTCAAAAGCTGATTGGAAGCTCTGAGAATATGGGTAAGGCTTGTTGACTGTGAGTGTCATCCTTTGATGCCCTGGCAGGGCCATTGGGTTGAACAAGCCCTAGTATTAGTATTGGCTTGACTCCCCAGAGAAGCCTCTTTTAGTCTCCTGCCTAAAGGGTAAAGGCCTGGCCATCAGCCTTCTTCAAGTGGTATGTGTGGGGGAAGGGCTGGGATTCTCAGCATCATGCTGCATGCTGTCATTAATTACTCTGTTTGTGATACTTCTCTCACTTTCAAATATACCTGGTGTTCCCTAGGTCAAAGACCCTTTATTTTACACCCTTTACAGAGTCTTCTTGTCTTCTTCTTGTCTTCTGTTAACATGGAAAAATTCATCTTTGGATATAATTATTTATTTTTTTCCCTGTTAATGTCATTTTAATTATTATCCAGATGTTAAATTACTATCATGTTATTCTGCAAAAACACTGAAACAGTCAGCAACAAATGAGAATTTCCTCACAGCCCTGTCAGTACTTCTAACAAACAACTTTACTAAGGTAAAACCGACATATAATAAATTGCATGTTTAAACTGTTCACTTTATATGTTTTGACATACCTCTGTGAAACCATCACCACAATCAAGATAGTGAATGTATTTCACACCTCATAAGTTCCCTCAGGCCTCTTTGTAATTCCTTCTCTTCCCCTCCTTCATTCCCAGCAATCACTGATCTGTTTTCTGTCACTGTAGATTAGTTTACATTTTCTAGAGTTTTATGAAAATGGAATGGCACAAGATGTACTTTTTCTTTGGTCTCTTTACTGGCTTTCAAGCAGTCTTCCATATTCTACCCTCTAATCTCTCTCTCAGAGATACTAGATGTTGGCTGGTTCTCAGTTTTTCCACTGCTCACTTAAGATCAACTTCCACTTGTCCAACTACTGCTTTCCAGCTTTCAAAAAATTTTTTTTTCCTTGAAAAACTCCTATGTGAGGCTAGGACATCTAGCATCTCTGTTGTGAATGTGCACTCAGCAAAGTGCATGCCAGGGAGCTGCCTGATCTTTATCTCCTTCCACTATTGCTGGTTCCTTTCTTGTTTTCTCCATCCTTGTGGGTTTGTGCCTTTAAAGATCCCTTTAATGTTATTTTAGTGGGTTTTAGGAAAAGGAACAGAATTAGTGAAAGAGTTCATATCTGCCCTCTTTATCTGGAACCCGAGACTGTTCAGATATGAAGGTTATTCAACAGAAAGTTCTGCACTGGCTGGAGGGATCAGAAGGATCTGATAGAGCACGTGTGAAGCAGTTGCTCGAGGAAAACAGATGGAAAGCTATAGTGCATTCTTGGATTAGAAGAATCAATGTTGTTAAAAAGACCCTACAACCCAAGGCAATCTACAGGTTCACTACAATCCCTATCAAATTACCAATAGCATTTTTCACAGAACTAGAACAAATAACTTCACAATTTGTATGGAAACACAAAAGACCCCGAATAGCCAAAGCAAACTTGAGAAAGAAAAACGGAGCTGGAGGAATCAGGCTCCCTGACTTCAGACTATACTACAAAGCTACAGTAGTCAGAACATTATGGTATTGGCACAAAAACAGACATATAGATCAAAGGGACAGGATAGAAAGCCCAGAAATAAACCCATGCACTTATGGTCAATTAATCTATGACAAAGGAGGCAAGAATATACAAAGGAGAAAAGCCAAGTCTCTTCAATAAGTGGAGCTGGAAAAACTGGACAGCTACATGTAAAAGAATGAAATTAGAACATTCTCTAACACGATGTACAACAATAAACTGAAAACAAAGTCATTTCTTGTTTGTCATTCATGAAGTTCAGACTGCCTGATATATTGGTTACATTTGGTACTCAGTAAAAAGTCATTTCTCCTCCTTCCCTCCCCCCTCTCTCCCTTTATCCCTCCTTTTCTCCTTTTACTTCAGCAGCTGCTTTGTGGAAACTTCTCAGGAGGAGAATGTGCCAGCCCACGGGTGAGGGCAACGTCTTGTGAGGATAGAAGAGATGCTGCAGCTCAATTCAGGATGGTGTGAAGGTCAATGGAGGCACCTCAGGAGTCAGTTAGGGATGGATCTTCCTGACAGGAAAAGGGGAGGGAGAAGGGGAGGGGAGTTAAGATAAGCCTCTGAGTATAGGGATTCCAGGGCCTGAAGCCCGGAAGAGTTTTTTTTTTTTCAGCCATACCGCAAGGCATGCAAGACCTTAGTTCTCTGACAAGGGATCGAACCTGTGCCACCTGCAGTGGAAACGCAGAGTCTTAACCACTGGACTGCGAGGGAAGTCTCAGGGAGAGGTTTTAAGAGGCCCGGCCTGGCGGGAGCTCAGCTGATGAGGAGCAGCCTGAAGGCCAAGGAGGACTTTTTGGTGACCAGGTAGAAAGTTCCTTCCTCATTCAGGGACACCAGTTGACTGATGGGCAAGGGGGTGTGGAGGGACAGGCTTGGGAAATAAGCTCAGGTAGAGACTACGGAGTTCTTATAGATGAGTCTTTTTCATTCCGAATCTTAGAAAATGAAATACAAGGCCTCATGTGAGTGGAGGGTGGGTGGGAGGAGAAAGGGACTCTGGGGTTTAGGTCCTGGGAACCGTGGAGCCACTGCCCAGCTGTCTCTCAGGGGCTCTGCTGAGGTCACTGCAAAGGCAAGAGATTCTTAGCCCTGCTGGATAGTATTGACCGAGGGAATCTTATTACAGCATATACTTCCTTTTCTTTCGATGAAAGTTTAAAGGTCATCACTTCCTCTGGCAAAGGAAGTTCCACAAATATTTCATTTCCTGCCTTAGAAATAAATAGCATGACATCAAGTTTATTGCAAACTCCCTGTTCTGGGGGAATTCCCAAGGAAGCTCAGGCAGAGTTCTGGGAGAGACAAAATGAATTCAGAGCGATTACTCAGTAGCTGCAGTAGGGACCAGAATTTCCCCGCACGTTTCTCAAGCTCCCATTTGCCAACTCAGCCTGGAAGTATTTCTATTGGTGGAAAAAAAAAATAGCTGTGGGTGACAGAATTCATTTTTCAGGCATGAGCCTCCACCCCTGGTTGGCTTGGAGGCCTGTTTTACCTTTCTCAGGGATGGCAGAGGCAGACGGCCCTGATGTCATTACTGGGAACGGGAAATGCGTGGGTATCTAGGCGTGAGTTCCACCCACTTATAACAATAAAGAGAGCTAAATGTCAATTTTGTAGACATTCTATAGACAGTATTTGAATCCCACCCTGCCACTTCTGAGGTGTTGGCGAGGACTGTAAATGGTTCTGGGGCGTCCCTCCCCTCTTTGGGGCAGATAATCCAAAGCTCGCTTTCAATGAATGGAGGGTCAGTGGTTAAATGTGAGTAATGCAGCTGTACTGGAGCCTGGAGAGTTACATGCCAGAATCTCATGTCATTCATCATTTGTCCACGTGAATAGCTGTGGTATCAGGTCCACTGTTAAGGTCTTCCTACCATCTCTGGGGGAACAAAATTCCCCTACCAGGCTGAGATGTTTCTGTGATAGAGAAGCATTGTGGGGCGGGGCGGGGGGAACTAATGTGTTATTTCCAGATACTTTGTTTTAAACATGTAGACTTCTTACTCAGTAGAGATAGGATGGTGAGTCAGGGCAGGATCAGAAGGACCAGGACAAAAAGATGAGGGAAAAGTTCAGGGCACTGAGTGTGACTGCATTTAGTAGGGTAAGGGGGAGAAGGCAGAATAGAGGGAGTAATTTCACCGTCACCCAACCCCATGCCCAGCTGATAATTGTCATTTTGTACTTTATTGAAACAACAAAGATAATAGGGCAGGAAATCTCTTATCTTCCCCCTGAAATACTGAATCCACCTGCCTTTGCTTCTATTACAGTGGAAGAGGTGTCCCTGGGGACAACAGTTATCTTGAGCTCTGGCTATTACTCCCCACATTCACCCCACCCCTCCACAGCCTGCTCAGGATTCTTTTCTCACCTACCACCACCCCACTTCTTTGTATTCCTTCCCAGAGGGTTGTACTTCTATCCTTTCTTCATTTTATTCCAGTAGGGTTGCTGTGTTCACCAATCCACTGAGACTCTCATGCCAAAGGCAACCTTTGACTGCCATCTAGTAGCCACTTGTCTGTCCTCATCTGTCCCTATCTCTCAGCAGCACTGGACACAGGTAGCCACTCCCTTGTTTTTGAAATGCTTCCTTGCTTTGGTTTCTTTCTTTCTTTCTTTTTAGAAAATATGTATTTATTTATCTTGGCTGCGTCAGGTCTTAGTTGCCGCACGCAGGATCTTTGTTGCGGCATGCAGGATCTTTTGTCACGTGGGATCTTTTGTTGTGGTGTGTGGGCTCTTTGTTTTTGCACGTGGGCTCCAGAGTGCGTGGGCTCTGTAGTTGTGGCATGAGGGCTCTCTAGTTGTGGCTCGAGTGCTCAGTAGTTGCGGGCTTCGTTGCCCTGGGGCATGTGGGATCTCAGCTCCCCGACCAGGGATCAAACCCACATCGCCTGCATTGGAAGGCGGATTCTTAACCATTGGACCACCAGGGAAGTCCCCTTTGCTTTGGTCTCTAAGACACCTAATCTTCCTCGGTTCCCTCTTACTTTTCCTCTGCCCCTGGCTGCTCTTTTCAATCACCTTTGCTGGCTCTTCCTCTCCTACCTCTCAATGTTGGCATGTCCCAGGCTCAGCTCTGGGTCTGCCTTCTTCTCAGGAGGTCTAATTTAGTCCCATGTTTCATTTGCCCTCTGTTTGCTGTCCATTCCTAAGTTTATATCTTCAGCCTGTGTTTATTTTCTCTGAGCTTCAGACTTGTATATCTATCTGACTGTTTGCCACCTTCACTTGAATATCTAATTAGTGTCTCAAGCTAAACACGTCCTAACAAGAACCCTTGACTCACCACGTACTTTAAGCCTGTTGGTCTCCTGGTCTTCTTCAGTAAATGACAGCAAGATTTACCTAGTTACTCATGAAAAGTCTAAGAAGTTATCTTTGTTTTGTTTGTTTTTGGTTTTTTTTAAATTAATTTTTTTGGAGTATAGTTGATTTACAATGTTGTGTTAGTTTCTGCTGTACAGCAAAGTGATTCAGTTATACATACACATATATCCACTCTTTTTTAGATTCTTTTCCCATATAGGTCATTACAGAGTATTGAGTAGAGTTCCCTGTTATAAGTAGGTTATAACTCCCTGTTATAACTCCCTGTTATAAGTATAAGTTATAAGTAGGTCCTTATTAGTTATCTATTTTTTAAAAATAATTAATTTCTTAATTAATTTATTTATTTTTGGCTGCATTGGGTCTTAGTTGCGTCACGCGGGATCTTTTGTTGTAGCACAGGCTCTGCCTTGCGGTGCGCAGGCTTCTCTCTAGTTGTGGCGCCTAGGCTCCAGAGTGCTTGGGCTCTGTAGTTGAGGCACCTGGGCTCTCTAGTTGCAGTACGCTTATTAGTTGCCCCGCGGCATGTGGTATCTTAGTTCCCCGACCAGGGATGGAACTGGCGTTCCCTGCATTGCAAGATGGATTCTTAACCACTGGACCACCAGGGAAGTCCCTAGTTATCTATGATACATGGTAGTGTGTATATGTCAATCCCAATCTCCCGATTAAATCCCCCCTACCCCTTTCCCCCGGTAACCATAAGTTTGTTTATTTAGAAGTTATCTTTTATTCATTAATTTCTCTCATTCCCACATCCAGTCCACTAGGATGACCATTACTTCTACCTCTGAATTAGTATCCAAAATATTTTTATTCTTTCTTCATTCTCCACTAGAGAAGATTTGATGTATGATAGTCCAAGCCACCACATTCCTTGGATGGTGCAATAGCCTCCTAATTGGTTTCTCAGCTTCCACTTCTGCTCCTGGACAGTCCATTTTCCACACAGTGGTTATAATCATGTTTAAAAAAATATAAATCTGGTAATGTTACTTTTTGCTTAAAATCTTCCAATGGTTTCCCTATAATATGTTTTTTTTTAAAAAGATTTTTTATGTGGATCATTTTTAAAATCTTTATTGAATTTGCTACAATATTGCTTCTGCTCTATGTTTTTTTTGGGTTTTTTTTCCTTTGGTTTTTTTGGCTGTGAGGCATGTGGGATCCTAGATGCCAGACCAGGGATTGAACCTGCAACTCCTGCATTGGAAGGTGAAGTCCCATCACTGGACCGCCAGGGAAGTCCCCCGATAATCTTGTCATAGGTCCAAATTCCTCGATACAGCTTACAAAACCTGAGTGATGGTGGCCCTTATCTGTTTCTCAATTTCATTTCATACCACTTTCAGTGGTGTCCTGAAGCCACTTATACCTGCTCATGAGATGGCTGTGTGCAGGGCTTTCCAACTTTGCCTTTAGTGACACCATGTTGATAGCTTTAAGTTGGCCATGGTGGAAATATTTACACCTTGGAAATTGGGAAATGCTACAAACCAAGATTTTTTTGTTTTTTTCTCAGAGGGTCAGTTGTTAAAACACCACTGATTCCCCCCTTTCTCATGATGCTCCAGTCACACTGACCTTCTAACTTTTACTTGCATTCATCCAGCTGGTTGCTGCCTCAGAGCCTTTATGCTTAGATAAACTTATAGTTCTCTCTAGTTGGGTTGTTCTTCCTTTCCATGGTTGGCTCCTTCTTATCATTTAGAGCTTAGTTCAGAGTCATTTCCTGGGAGACATCTTCCTTGATGAGCTTCCTTGGTGAACCCCCTTCTCAACTCTACCACATCACTCTGTTTTATTGCTGACACAGCATTTACCTCTAACTGAAATAATTAATTTTCTTACGTGGTTACTGTCTGTCTCGACACGTTAAAATGTTGCCTCCTGTGTCTCCAGCACCTAGAACAGGGTCTGGTGCATGGCTGGTACTTACTAAACATTACTGAATGAATAGGTGAAATTTGTTATATTCTTTATCCTTTCTGGGCCTCAATTTCCTCACCTAAAATGGAATCATTGAGGTGATGTCACCAAGATGGTAATAGGAAACCCTATCCTCTGTCCCCCAACAAAGATCAACAATTAGATGGCTATCCATGAACAAAAACAGCTCTAAAAGAGCTCTGGAGTCCACTGAAGAAACTTCAGCAATACAGAGGAACAGAAAATCTGAGAATAACTGCACAAAATGGGAAGGAAGAACAGTTTCATTTAGCTTGCATCATCCCATCCCTCAAGCCAGCATTGTTCAGCACCAAGAGGGAACTCCCCAGCTAGAAAGAGTCCCCATCACCCTTTGTGGGGTACTGCACGAAGGACCCATTTCATTTTCACTCCACCTAGAGACCAGAAAAAATAGACTTTAAGTAAAAAACTGTAACAAAACACAAGATAATTATTTAATGATAAAGGTGGTAATTCATCAAGAGAATATAACAATTGTAAATATACATGCACCCAACAATGGAGCACCTAAACATATTAAAGAAATACTAACATATATAAAGGGAGTAATAGACAGCAGTGCAATAATAGTAAGGGTCTGCAATACCCCACTTTCAACAATGGATAGCTCATCTGTACAGAAAGCAATAAAGAAATATTGAACTTGAACTATGCTTTAGAGTAAATGGACCTAACAGACATATATAGAGCATTCTATCCAACAGCAGCAGAATAGACATTCTTCTCAAGCATGTATGGAACATTCTCAGAATAGATCATATGTTATGTCACAAAACACATCTTAGCAAATTTTAAAAGATCGATATCATACACAGTAACTTTTATGACCACATGGTATGAAAGTGGAAATCAATAACAGGAGGAAAAAGGAAAATTCACAAATGTGTGGAAATTAAGCAACACATTCCTGAACAGCAAATGGGTCAAAGATAAAATCAAAAGGAAAATAAAAAATATCTTGAAACACACAAAAAAAGAAACACAATATACCAAAACTTATGGGATGAAGCAAAAGCAGAGGTAAGAGGGAAGTATATTGTGATAAATGCCCACATTAAAAGAAAAGAAATATCTCAAATAAATAACCTAACTTTACACCTCAAAAAACTAGGCAAAGAATAAACTAAACCTAAAGTTAGCAGAAGGAAGAAGATAACAAAATTCACAGCAGTAATAAGTGAAATAGAAATTAGAAAAACAATAGATGAGAGTGTCAAAGAGTTGATTTTTTGAAAAGATAAAAAAATTGACAATCCTTTAGCTAGATGTATTAAGAAAAAAAAGAGAGAGGATTCAATAAATAAGATTATAATTAAAGAGGAGACTTTTCAACTGAAATCACAGATAAACAAAGGATCATAAGAGACTACTATGAAAAATTATAAGCCAGCAAACTGGACAACCTAGAGAAATGGATAAATTCCTAGAAGTGTATAATCTACCAGTCTGAATTATGAAGAAATGGAAAATCTCAACAGATTGATAATGAATAAGGACATTGAATCAGTAATCAAAAACTTTCCAAAAAAGAAAAGTCTAGGACCAGATGGCTAGTGAATTCTACCAAACATTTAAAGAAGAATTAATGCTAATTCTTCTAAAAACCCTTCCAAAAAACAGAAGAGGAGGGAACTCTTTCAAACTCATTTTATGAGGCCAGCTTTACCCTACTATCACAACCAGTTAAGGATACTACAAGAAAAGAAAACTACAGGCCAATGTTCCTGATGAATATGGATGCAAAAATTCTCAAGAAAATTTAGCAAACTGAATTCAACAGCACATTAAAAGGGTCATACACTATGATCAAATGGGATTTACCCCTGCCTTGCAAGGATGTTTCCACATAAATCAATAAATGTGAAATATCACAATAGTAAATAAAAGACAAAAATCATATGATCATCTCAATAGATGCAGAAAAAGCATTTGACAAATATCAACACCCTTTAAAAATAGAACTACTGTATGATCCAGCAATTCCACTTCTAGGTATTGTATATGTCCAAAGGAAATGAAGTCCTATCTCAAAGAGATATCTTCACTCACATATTTGTTGCAGCCTTATTCACTACAGTGAAGATATGGAAACAACTTAAGTGTCCATCAGTGGATGAATGGATAAAGAAGACATGGTATTTATACACAATGGAATATTATTCAGGCATAAAAAGAAGGAAATCCTGCCATTTGTAAACATGGGCAAACTTGAAGACATTATGCTAAGTCAGACAGAGAAAGACAAATACTGTATGACCTCACTATTCTGTGGAATCTAAAAATTTCAAAATTAAAAAAAATAAAAAATAAAGATTTCAAAGTCATAGAAACAGAGTAGAATGGTGGTTGCTAGGGCCTGAGGATGGGGGAAATGGGGAGATGCTGGTCAAAGGGTACAAACTTTCAGTTATAAGATGAATAAGTTTCAGGGATCTAGTGTATGTCATGGTGAATACAGTTAACAATACTGTATTGTATGCTTGAAAGTTGCTACAAGAGTAGACATTTAATGTTCTCACCATAACAACTACAACAACACAACAACAACGAAATGGTAGTTGTGTGAGGTGAAGGATGTGTTAACTAACCTTACTGTGGTAAACATTTCATGATAGCTATGTGTATCAAATCATCACGTTGTACACCTTAAACTTATACAATATTATATGCCAGTTATATCTCAATAAAGCTGGAAAAGAGTCACACAAAAAATAAAAGATCATTTTCTCACTGAGTATTAATTAAGTTCTTGTCCTGGGCACTGTGCCCAATGCTGGATTGAAAATTAAGCTCACTCCATGAAGACTAAAATGTAAAGTTTGTAAAAATAACATTAAAATCTATACAAATACGGCTATTCAATGACTGTGTGGGCATTACAAGGGATTTTTAATCTTTTTTCTTTTTTTTTTACTTTCTCTTCAGTGAGAGTATTTTTCTTGTGTAAAGAAAATTCACAGTGTTGATTGTTATTATTATTATTGCCATTATAACTAGCCTACTTCACTTGCCTTTTTGTTGCCTCCAGGCTTTTCCAAGTCCGTAATCTGGACCCTTCTCATCCCCTAAGTAATTAAGGAGATAAAGCACTTTTTAAAGAGAGAAATGAAGAAGATCAATACTGGTTTCTTCTACGAAAAGGTTAGAGGAAGCAGAGATAAGAAGTAAATTGGCAAAAATGAATTTACTTTTATAAAATAGCAAAGTTAGACAAAACAAGGCACTAGTACCATTTATTTATTTATTTATTTATTTATTTATTTATTTTGCGGTACGCAGGCCTCCCACTGCTGTGGCCTCTCCCGTTGCGGAGCACAGGCTCCGGATGCACAAGCTCAGCGGCCATGGCTCACGGGCCCAGCCGCTCTACGGCATGTGGGATCTTCCCGGACCGGGGCCTGAACCCACGTCCCCTGCATCGGCAGGCGGACTCTCAACCACTGTGCCACCAGGGAAGCCCATGTACCTTTCATTTTTATAACTGGAAAGGACCTCAGATGCCTTTTGGTTCAATTGAGTCCATTTTGTATTATTGTATTATTGTCAATTTCTCCCCTTATGTCTGTAAATATTTGCTTTATATATTTAGGTTTTCCTGTATTGGGTGCATATATGTTAATGAGTATAATATCCTCTTCTTGTATTGATCCCTTCATCATTATATGATGCTCTTCTTTGTCTTTTGTTACAGTCTTTGTTTTAAAGTGTATTTTGTCTGATATGAGTGTTGCTACCATTTGCATGAAATATCTTTTTCCATCTCCTCACTTTCGGTCTGTGTGTGTCTTTAGCTCTGAAGTGAGTGTCTTGTAAGCAACATAGAGATGGGTCTTGTTTTTTATCCAGTCAGCCAACCTATGTCTTTTGATTGGAGCACTTAGTCCATTGACACTTAAAGTAATTATTGATAAGTATGTCCTTATTCCATTTTATTACTTGTTTTCCAGTGTTTCTGTAGTTCTTCTCTTTTTTTTCTTCTTCTTTTTATTTCTTCCCTTGAGGTTTTTTTTTTTTTTTTTTGGTACGCAGGCCTCTCACTGTTGTGGCCTCTCCCGTCGCAGACCACAGGCTCCGGACGTGCAGGCTCAGCGGCCATGGCTCACGGGCCGAGCCTCTCCGTGGCATGTGGGGTCTTCCCGGACTGGGGCACGAACCCGTGTCCCCTGCATCAGCAGGCAGACTCTCAACCACTGCGCCACCAGGGAAGCCCTTCCCTTGAGGTTTGATGATATTCTTTAGTGGTGTTCTTGTGTTTCTTCCTCTCTTGCTTTTGTGTATCTGTTGTAGGTTTTTGATTTGTGGTTACCACAGGCTATATATACATTGACCTAAACTATATCTATTTGTTTTAAACTGGAGGCCCTTCAAGTTCAAAAAGATTCTAAAAGATCCACATTTTTTACTCCCCTCCCCCACACTTTGTCATATTTTACATTTTCATGTTTAACCCTTTACTGATTATTGTAGTTGTAGTTGATTTTTACAAGTTTTTGTCTTTTGATCTTTGTACTAGTTCATTTAAGTGGTTGCTCCTCAGCCTTTACTATATATATTTGCCTTTACTAGTGGGATTTTTCCTTTCCTACAGATTCTTTTTTTTTTTTTACCTTTCCTACAGATTCTTACTTCCTGTTATCGCCTGTTCTTTTCCACTTAGAGAAGACACTTTAACATTTCTTTTAGGGTAGGTTTAATATTGATGAACTCTTTTAGTTTTTGCTTGCCTGAGTTATTTATTTATTTACATTGAAGTAATGTTAATTTACAATGTTGTGTGAGAAGTTCTTCATTTCTCCTTCAATTCTAAATGATAATTTGCTGGGTAGAGCATCTTAGTTTGCAGGTTTTTCCCTTTCAGCACTTTGAATATATCATGCCACTTGCTTCTATCTTCCAGGCCACTTATGCATTTTCCTGTATCACATAGCCTGCTATTAATTCCTTCTAGGGTGTTTTTCATGTCAGTTATGGATTCTTCAGTTCTGACTGGTTCTTTTTTGTGTGTTTTATAGTTCATTGCTAAAATTGTCACTGTGTTCGTATTTTCTTTTCCCTAATTCAGTTAGCATTCTTATTATTAATGCTTTG
Organism: Platanista minor; assembly: GCA_004363435.1. Classification (NCBI taxonomy): domain Eukaryota; kingdom Metazoa; phylum Chordata; class Mammalia; order Artiodactyla; family Platanistidae; genus Platanista; species Platanista minor. The sequence goes on along the minus strand of RJWK010026962.1, from coordinate 11,896 downwards.
AATTCTTTATATGGTAAATTGATTGTTTATTTCTGTTTCATTATTTGTTTTTTCAGGGCTTTTTTTTCTTGCTTTTTCAATTGAATCAAATTTCTCTCCTCATTTTTCTTAACCCTCTGTGTCTCTAGGAAATTGGGTGAAACAGTTAGCTATTGTGGTCTCGAAGGGGTTTCCTTGTGTGGGAGCATCCCTATACAGTTTGCATGTGCCCAGTGGCTTTGGTGGGAGAACCAGATGTGATGTGAACACAAGTCATGTCTTTCTAAAGGGTGTGCTGGCAGCTATCACCTTGGTCGGAGGTGGGGCTGGAGATGGAGGGGCTAGGATCAGAGCCAGGTGTGAGCTGGAGCTTCTCTTCTGTGACCATCATGGCCCTATCTGGGTTGCAGTCAGGTCCCAAGCTAATGCAGCAGAAGCTCTGAGGGTTGGGTCTGAGCTGACTTTGTTCCCTTTAAGTGTGGTCTCTCCCCTCTCCTGGCACCAGCACCCTCATCCCAGAGAGAAGGAGTGCTGGAGCAAGAGGGGCTGGTGGGGGTACTCGGGGTGGGTCAGGGCACAGGCTGTGGTGGTCCAGTCACAGGCAGGGATCAGGGCTGCTTCTGATGCTCTGCCTGTGTAAGCGTTAGTAATGGCTATCCCCACCCTGCTCAGATGTTGCTTCGCGTCTGAGCTACCTCTGTGTCTTAAAGCTGAACTATCACCCCAGGGTGGAGCTGTGTCATGAAGCAAGGAGGGCTGGAGTGTTCACTTGGCTTAGGTTGGGCTGCACACCGGGGTGGTCAGCCACTGGTGCAGTTTTCAGTCTTCCCTTTCTGACCTGCTTTAGGAGCAAGCAGTCGTGCACACACTCCTCACAAGTGGAGTCTAGCTAAGGGAGCTTGTCTTCTCTGGGTCGGACCCCAGGGCTGTGGCACCCAATATGTGGCTCAGATCACTCACTCCCCAGGGAGGGTCTCTGCCTGTGTAATTTCTAAGTCCCCTCCTAGGGGCACAGGTCCAGATCTGATCACTTCTCATCCCTTCCTACCTGGTTCTGTGTGGATCTTTCTTACAGCCTTGGTTGTACAGGAGTCTTCCTGCCAACCTCCAGCTGGTTTTCAGCGATAGTTGTTCCACATGTAGATGTATTTTTGATGTGTTTCGTGGGAGGGGAGGGGAGTTCCATGTCATTCTACTCTGCCATCTTGGTCTCCTCTCATAAGTGGAAAAAACGGAGTGGAGAAGTTACTTGAGTGGTCACGGGTCAATCATCTACTTTGCATGAAACCTGGGAATCCCAACCCAGTGCTCTTACCACTGTACCTCATGACTAACGCTGGGCATTTTGGGGAGGAAGCTGAAGCTCTGATGTTGGTGAAACACATGGCTCTCAAGATAGTCCACAGTGGCTAAAATAGATGTGTTAGCAATGAAGGGAGCCCAAGTCAGTGCACTTGGGTGTGAGCTTTGGCCCTTGTTTTGTGCCAAATCACAGTGTTACTGGAACAAGTCGCTGCCATTCTCTGCGCCCCAGCCTTCTGTTTCTTTGTAAAAAGGAGGGAATGGTGGGATGAAACTAGACCCCTGTTGTCTTGGAGTCATGTTACAAGGTTTGGGGGTGACTAATTGGACATATCACCCACAATTAAAGCCACCCTGTCCTGTGGCATTCTCTTTCTTCCAAACACCGGTCTTATCTTCCGCACTAGCCATGCCCCACCCCACTCTGGTCATGTCTAACTCTGTCTCCTGCATCCTCCCCAGCCCCCCCACCTCGTCTTTGCTTCTTTTTCACCTACCCCTATGTCTGTTAATAGAAATTCTTCTTGTCTTTCTGGGCCTAGCTTAAATTCCACTTCTACAAAAATGTTCTTAAATCTGCCCCCTGCAGCCCCACCCCCTAAGCCGAAGTTAATTGCCTTTTGTGGCCAAGGGACTGTGGTTGTATTGCTAAATCTCTCATGGTACATAACGTTGGGACCAGTGTCCTTAGACTTCACCAGAGAGAGGTAGACACCTATGGTGCGTGGGCTCCTGCCTGCGCTTGCTGATGCACGGCCTCTGCCTTGTCGCCTAGTCTCTTCCACTGTTTCAGGAATTTCCCAAGGTCGTGCTGAAGCCCATGAGCTCCAGGGCAGGTCCATACACGTTCTTGCTTCTTCTGCTTTGCACATGGCTTTCTTGAGCTCTGGTGGTCGTGGGGTCCCAAAGCTGCTCCAGTCTGTAGGTTGAGTAGGGAGGGAACTTCAATAGTCGTGCAGTCCTTTGTCTTTCCCTCAGATAGCATGAAACACAAAGACCCTCAAGAAATAGCTGCTTTGCCCTCTGGTCCTGGCTCCTCCCTCCGCTGGGGACTCAAAACCAGGCCCCCTATCTTCGCCATCACACTTGTCTCTGCTCTTTCTCCTTCTCACAGCAGATACTATATGTATAAAATACACATACACTATACTACAGAGTACATATATTACATGTGTCTATGTGCAATGAAGGTATATATAATACACATATGTATATATTATATATGTTATATCTATATATACATACATAATTATGTATGCAAATACATACAGCAAAGTTAGATACAGAGCAGGGTAATAATATCATAACAGCTGAGTTCACCATTTCTCCTGGACAGAAATAATTTGTTATCCTGCTGGACAAAAATGGCTCACCACTCATCCATCTTCTGCAGGTCAAGATCTCACTCACTCTACAGCATCTGGGTCCTGATCAATAGTAAATAGTAATTTAAACAAAGGTACTTTCCTTTAGAGAAGGGACTCAGCAAATTAGACCAGGGGCTTAATCTGGCCTTCTGTGTGTTTTGTGATAATAATGTATTGGGACACAGTCTGTCCAACGTGTCACAGATGTTCAATGGCTGCTTTCATGCTGTAACAGTGGTGTTGGATAGTTGCCTCCGAGAGCTTATGGCCCTTAGGTGTAAAAGATTTACTATCTGGCCTCTTCCAGAAAATAAAAATATTTAGAACATCTGGCACCTTTTCAGCAGGCTAGTTAGACACTGAAAAGGTGCAAATAGTGTTTTTGCCTTCTTACCATGTTTTGGATACGTTTTCTTAACATAATGTTTTAGCCTTTTTCTCTTATCCTTGACCTGAAAGGGGCCAGTTCTACCTTAGTAAGTCCAGTTGTTTAGGCTATAGTAATGCCAATCGGTAAAGAGCAAGGGGTCTAGGACATGGGGTAGGGATTTAACAGGGAGCTTGGAAGAGAAAGTGTGGAGGCAGCTGTGAAGGAAATGGATGGAAGAGATAAGGGACATTCTAAGAAATGGTGCTTGGCCGAGGCCGAGTTTTGGGCATCAAGTTCATGTTAAACAGGGACAGAGTTTCACTTCGGGATGATGAAAACGTTCTGGAGAGGGATGGTTGTGACGGTTGCCCGACAGTGTAAATGTACTTAATGCCACTGAACTGTACACTTAAAAATGGTTCAAATGGCAAACTTTATGTTATTTACACTTTATCAAAATAAAAAAAGAAAGAGTTAAAAAAAAGAAATGGTGTTTGTGCTCTGGGCACTTTTCATGAGGTTCGTGGAAATTAGCCAAAAATCGGAATTATTTGAAAATTGATTTTTTTGGTTGCCAAAATGTATGTTTGTGTGTGTGTGTGTGTGTGTGTGTGTGTGCGTGTCTGTGTGTGGTGGGTGGATGTTTCCTCTACTGGGACTCAGCCGTGAGACAGGGCAGCAGAGTTGTCCATCATCAGAGATTCAAAGGGACCAATGAGGGTGCAGCATTCCACGACTGTTAACGTGTTGGGAAGGAGAGCACTGCACAGCTTCCTGAAGACTTCTTGGGGACCGGCTACTCTCTGCAGGCTGACTTCGTGTGATGTCAGTTAAATTTTTTAAGGTTCAAGAGTTGTTTGTGTGCATAGAAGAGCATTTATAGTTACTTGAGCCTAAATTTGTGTAGTAAACTCTTACAGTTATACATTTAAAAACCAAGATTTTTCTCAATAAGGTCAAATGCCAAATCTTGCTATTCTATTTATAAAGCTAGTTTTTGGTACAACAATGAGAAAAAACACCTTCACTTTAAAAAATTAATGCTCAGTTATTTCATTACTTTGATAAATGGAATATTGCCTGCCATATCAGTAAACAAAGGATGTCACAGTCATCAGCGATTGCAGCCACCACGGATGGTGAGCTGGTGAGCCCTGAGGGAGCGCAGGAAGGAAAGGACACCTGCCACCTAGCAGCCATCAAACTGCAGTCATTCCCCACGGTGAGCCCTGAGGAAACACAGGATGTGAAAATACACGATACTGGCCCCAGATAGCTGAGGTGCATATCAAAGGAATGATTTCAGCGAGCCCCGACTCTTGCATCCTCCCATACATAGAAAAGCGCTAAATTCCTTAACTTGACATATCTGGTTTCTTTAGTTAACAGTAATATTTTGATGTTCCGGACTACCTGCAAAACCTCCTATATATCCTAGCTCCCCCCTGCCTCTTTGGAGCAGTTTCTCAGAGCTGCCTGAAATGCTGTCTCCCGGGCTGCAGTCCTCATTTTGCCCCAAATAAAACTTAACTCGCAACTCTCACGTTGTGCATTTTTTTAAAAGTCAACAGCATAATATATTAAATCTCACTAAATATTTACCTCTCTTTTCTAGCATAGTTAATTGCGTTTTCCTTAAATATTTTAAACTACAAATTTAATATATCTACAAATTTAGTGTGTGATTTTTTTCCCCAAACATTTCAAAAACCTGCCAGGGTGGATTAAAAAAATCTAACGAGCAAAATATTTCTAAGCACCTAAGTCTTGCCTGTAACTCCAGAGAAAGCAAATAAAAAATGTAGTAAATCAGGCTCTGAAAATGCGAACGCAATCAAATTTTCTGTCCTTCAAATTAAAATCAGAAGCCTAATATCAATTGCACATTTCAAATTGGAATTACAAAGTTAATATGTCAAATTCTTCAATGTTTCAGTTTCTTTAATTGTTTCAGGCACATTAAATAACAAAGGCAGATCACCAGGAGACTCTCAAAACTTATTTCTATGCTAAACACAAAAATGTTAAAGCTATGGGTTTCATTTACATCATCAGCTGACCCTGAGGTTCCTGTGTCAAAGATTTAGCAACTTGATTTGGGCTATTGGCTTGAGAATCTGAGACAGGGTTAGTGACCTCTTGGATGACTCTTGATGGAAATCACAGGGTAACACACTCAGTCAGCCCTTAGTGTTGGATGCAGGCTGCTGAGTCAGAGGGAAGCCTTCAGACCAGGCTTTTTAGCTGTGAGTTGATGTCACAACTAAGTCCCATGGACGTCTTTCAAATGGCACCCTTATGCAATTTTTATCTTAAACGCTTTCAACCTTTCACCCCCTGTTGTAGATAGATAGAATCTTGCCTCTTGTCTGGATTGTAGTTAATATCTCTCATCGTTTTATCAGACTCAACTAATTTCTTTACTACCTGATTTTTCCCCTAATGTTCACTGATGACCGCAACTCTGTACTCATTGTATTGATTAATAGGTGCTTTAAAATCTCAGCATTCTTATGCCTGCGATGGAATAAATTCTTATGCACTTATTGCCTGTGACGGCCAATACTCACAGCCATTATGTAATAATGAATAAGGGGGAGATGCCTTTCAGACTCTTCTGGAAGCCAGTAGGACCTTAAAGGGGTTGATGGTAAAGCACGATAGCATTTCGAGTTTGGCAGAAGATGACAGCGGCTGGGGCAGCTCAGATTGTTTGACCTGAGAAGCAGTGAGAATGGTCCTGCTCAAGAGAGGAGAGAACCCAGACCGGGCAGGGTTAACAACCTCAAGGTCCTGGACAGCTAGCATCACTGAGCACTCTGAGCTGTTTCATTCAGAAGATGGGAGCAGTCAGGAAAGAGCTGCCTCGTATTTCTATCCCAGGAATTACTGACCTACTTGCATCTGTTCCCATGCACATCACTGCCCAGCATCACCTCCCCTACGGGATACCCAAGGCTTTGGCTCTTCTGATCCTTTCTCTCTCCCTCCTACTGACTGATGCACTATAACGACTCTCATCTTGAACATAAATATCCGCTTTTGATCCCACAGTCCCCTCCAGCTACCATGGCATTTCTCTGTCCCCCTTGCTCCCACTTTTATTTTACTGCAAAATTACTCAAAGCAGCCTTGTCTACTCACTGGCTCCACTTGCTCGCCTTTCACTGGAACCCAACGCAATCACGCTTTTGTCCTCAGCTTTGTCCTCGCTTTTTTTTTTTTTTTTTTTTTTTTTTGGCGATACGCGGGCCTCTCACTGTCGTGGCCTCTCCCGTGGCGGAGCACAGGCTCCGGACGCGCAGGCTCAGCGGCCATGGCTCACGGGCCCAGCCGCTCCGTGGCATGTGGGATCTTCCCGGACCGGGACACGAACCCGCGTCCCCTGCATCGGCAGACTCTCAACCACTGCGCCACCAGGGAAGCCCTGAGATTCCAATCTTATATTCTCATGGGTGTCTAATATATATCTCAAATGAAACTTGGCCAAAACAGGACTTTTGGAGCATCCCCTCCCCCCAATATACTTGTTCCTTCCCAAGTCTTCCCCATTTCTGTTAAATACCCCCATTTGCCCAGTTAATCAGCTCTCAACCTGTGAGTGCCCCTTGATTACTCTCTTTCCTTTACCTCCCACATTTACTCTGTCAGCCAGTTCTGCTGTCACAATGCCCAGAACACCTCCCTTCTCACCTTCTCTGCTATTACCCTAATCTGTTGTCTCCTGTGTAGTGCATTGCCACCGCCTCCTAACTGGTCTTTCTGCTTTCGTTCTTGACACCCTCTCCTCCTGCCCCCCAGGGTCCATTCTTCACACAACAGCAAGAGTGATAAAACTTCTATGAGGTCATCCCTTCCATGTGTAGGATGCTTTGCATAACACACTTAAGTCCAGACTCCTTACACAGAGACCTGGCCCTTGCCTGCCCCGCCCCCCATCCAGCCCTCTCTCCTTTGCTCACTCTGCTTCCACCACATCGGCCTACTTACTCTGCAACTGATGGGGTTCAAAGCAGGCTGCCTCCAAATATGCCACTTTGGTATATTGACTGTTTTGAAATAAAGTTACTTTGGAAACAGCCGGTGCAAGAAGAAGTCTCTGACCCTCTTTTGTCCCCCCAAAAACAGGAAGTAAATCTCCCATGGGAAGATATCCTACCTACAGCAGAAGGAGAGGAGGCATCTTTATGGCCAGAGATAGGGAATTCAAGGCCAGGAAAGATGTAGAAACGAACAAATTTTGTTATGTCAGTAACCTGCTGCCCCAAGCAAAAACCCCTCTGTTTTGTCCCATTTTCACACATTTTCTTTGTCTAAAAGGTATAAAAGCTGCCTCCTTTGGTCACTTCTTTGAGCCTCATATCTTTGGAGTTCCCGTATGTGTGAAATTAAATTCAGTTGTTTTTCTCCGGTTGATGTTTTATGTCAATTTCATTGTTAGACCAGCCAAAAAGTACCTGGAAGGGTAGAGGAAAAATTCTTCCCTCTCCTATACCTCATACACGCCAAGTCCATTTAGAGCTGTATGCTACCTCCCCTTGGCATGCTGTCTCCCCAGATCTTTGCAAGATCTGCACCCTCCCTACATCTCTGCTCAAGCCACCTTCCCTGACCATCTCACATAAAACAGCACCTCTCATTGCACCCACCCTTTATTCTCTATCCTAAGAAAGCTAAGCTACTTTCCTATCACAGATGATGAACTGAACCGCAGATGCTAGATCTCCCTGCAACCCCATCATTGTTTTTTAATATGGCTGTAGACCACCCCCATCATTACAGATGAAGAAAAGAAGCCAGAGGTCAGAGTGGCCCCAGGCCTCCACTTCAGCCTTCTCCCCCTCACTGTGCAGCAGAACTTGATTAGGAGTTGTCACTGCCGTCCCCTGACACCCTGACATGAGGCTGTCACTCTTGGCCTATTCAACCAGTCCGGTGAACACAGCACCAGGGCAGCAGCCCCATGAGTAGCGGAAAGGAGGCTGGAGTGACCTACAATGTCCTTCGTAGATTTTTTTTTAATCGAAGTACAATTGATTTACAATGTTGTGTTCAATGTGAGCCCCAGAAGGTTCTGCTTGGTTTCAGCATGTAAGCTAAAATATCGGAAGACTAACATTCCGCAAGGATTACGGCCCTGGAAGGCCTTTTGGGAAGGGAACTGGACTTGCTGCTCTAGCAGTGAAGCTCACAGGAGGATGGACGGTGCCGCAGGAGGAGATTACCTACTTGGGACAAGGGTCTCACCGCCAAGGGTGGGAGGACAGTGAGGCTCACCTTCCAAGTTTGACATCTCTTCCAGGTGTTCCTGATATATTTTACTTTAAAGCCAAACCATAGCATGTGGAGATGCTCCTGGATTCTACACATCCTTCTGGTCCAAGGACTGATCCAAACACAACATTCACACGTAAACACTGTGGCCCCTTCTGGCCGGGGCTTCTTCAGGTTGACTTATAGCCTCAGGAACCTCAGGCAGTGGCTGGCACTCCCTTGGCCCACCTGATCCCAGGCAGATGAAGGATTTCCTACCTTTTGTCTCCGAGGGCTGGTGGGATTGGGGTGCAAGTACTGGAGGTGAGGGGCTGGAGAGAAAGAGAAGCATTGGCCCTTTCAAACAGCCTGTGGGGAAACTCAAGACTTGGAAGGCAGTGGCCGAATAACTGTCACAACTCAAACCTTAGTTCCCAGAGGGTCCCACCTGCCCAGGACAACCTGGACCTCTCTGTCTCTAGCTGCCCCATTTGCCAGAAGGGAAAACATTCTCAGAGACAGTGATGTCCCTGATTAGAGAAGGTGGCCCAGGTCCCTGGCACCTTCCTTGCCCCTTCCAGTCCTACTTTTCCTGGTACACTTGCTGCATTTCATGGTTTTATGACCTGCTTTCAGAGAGGGATGTGAATTTTCATGATTCTTGTGTAAGCAAACAGTCATGCTTATACACATAAGCAAAGCAGTGTTCCTGGACTTCCCAGGTAGAAAATTGAATCACTTGGCTTGCTTCCAAACTGCCAATGTAGGAGGCAAGGTGTGGTCCCACACCCCTGGGCGGGCATCTTACCAGCTCTTTAGGTCATCCTCACCCCGGCGTCCAGCTGAATCAGATGGTTGTGGGTAGTTCAGCCAGTCTGTACTGGGGAGTGAGGAATGGGGTGGGGAAGAGGTCTGCACAGAAGGCACACGGACTTACTCTTGCCCCTCTGACCAGGACGTTGTAGCAGCCACCCACTCCAACCTGTCCTTCAGACAAGCTATGCTCCCACCCACCATTGCATCACTTACCTTCCCCCACCTGCTTACTTCAGTCCAAGCTTATGGGATGAGCCACACCCTAATCCTACTGTCTGCCTGACACAGAATCCAAGACATCAAGTCAGATTCAGAAGCGCTGACCTCTTACTCTCCAAGTACGTGGATGGGATCTCCTTGAAAACTGGTCAGAGCTGTGCTGGTGTGGTGCAGATGAACTGACTTCCCAGCCCATTGGAGAGCCTTCATACTTCTGGTTGTGCTTCCTGGGCGGGGTCAAGTGTGGGCATGGGGAGGGCACTGCCTCTCCTCACTTCAACCATCTGACCCTTTCCATGTAGAAACAGGCCATTTTTCTTTTCCAGGATGAGGCTACGCAGTGTACAGAAAGGAGAGCTGTTCCCAGGGAAATAATTTGGCCCCAAACCAGGAATAGAACAGCCCCTGGAAGATCTATTTTAGTGTTTGGCTCAGGTCCAGGAATTGAAACACATTTCACATTGAATATTTTAATGCAGAAGATTAAAATGTATATATACGTAATTCATGAATCTAGTCCTCTTGTAAAAAAATTCAAACTTTATAAATAAAGCTAAAGTTCCTCTTGACGACCCCCTCCCAGCCCCATTCCACCTCAAGTAACCGCTATTTTCAGTCCAGTCCATACTCTTCCAGAGCTCCCTGCTTTCCATGCTCTTAGAAGCACATGGCTATTCATTTTGGATGGGCAGCATTTTTTTCTTTTATGTAAATGGTATCATTTTGTGCTTATTCTGCAACTTGACTTTTTCTCACAGTGATTTGCCTGGATCTCTTTCCATTTCAGAGCTCCCTTTTTCTTTCTATTTATTTATTTATTTGTTTGTTTGTTTGTTTGTTTGTTTGCTGTACGCGGGCCTCTCACTGTTGTGGCCTCTCCCGCCGCGGAGCACAGGCTCTGGACGCGCAGGCTCAGCGGCCATGGCTCACGGGCCCAGCCGCTCCGCGGCACGTGGGATCCTCCCGGACCGGGAGGCACGAACCCGCGTCCCCTGCATCGGCAGGCGGACTCTCAACCACGGCGCCACCAGGGAAGCCCTATTTTTCTTTTTAATTTGCCGTTTTATTTAAACTTTTTCCTACCAAAGGACATTTAGGTTGTTTCCAGTTTATTTTGTTAAACTTTTCCTAAACAATTCTAAAGTAAACCTCCTGAAATTTGTTTCTTTAGGGAAGACACCAAATGCTGGAACAGTACGTCATGTTAGAAATAATTTAGACACTGTCAATTTTTTCTCCACAATGGAGGTACGAATTTTCTCTCACAGAGAGGATTCGGAATCTGGCTTCCTCATGAGGTGAGATGCCTTCACACTTTGTCATTTTGGCTGGTGTGTCTTCCCTTTTGGGCCTGAGAGAGGTGGGTGGAATTGTATCACTGAACCAAGGAAAGGGGATAGTATCACTGCTCGGGCTCCCAGGGGCACCTCTGCTTTCTCCCCAAAGATGCTCCCTGCCTCCCAGGAATCCTCTTATGTGTTGAGGATGGGTACCACTTGGATGCTTGCTCCTCATAGCCATCCCATCCTTTTGTACTGCAGTTAGGAAGCAGACCGAGCTGGGGGTGCAGCCCTGCTGGCTTTAAAAAAATTAGTACTATTTTATTTGAATACGTGATATAGTCACAGGATTCAAGAATCAAACAATATAAAAAGTGTTAAGAGAAATGTCTTGCTCCCACACTTATCCCCTTGTATCTTATTCCCCAACCCCTCACGGCTACTTTTTAAATTTCTTACGTATCTTCCAGAATTTTCAAAATCAGATAAAAGACATTGGAAAGGACTGCCTTATTTTCTTCTGCTGTTTGTTACATAAAAGCTAGCACCCTATAAACACTGCCTCTTGTTCTTATTTATTTATTTATTTGTTTGTTTGGCGGCGCCGCACAGCATGCGAGATCTTAGTTCCCCGACCAGGGATTGAACCCATGCCCCCTGCAGTGGAAGCACGGAGTCTTAACCACTGGACCACCAGGGAAGGCCCTCCTGTTCTTTCTGAGTTATCACAATACCTTGGAGAGGATTCCACTGTATGGATGTCCCAGAATTCATTTAGCCAGTCTCCCATTGATAGACATTTGGGTTTTTCCCCATCTTTTGCTGTTACAAGTGATACACAATGAATAATTTTGATCATGTGTCATTATTTCATATGGGTGTATGTCCACTTGTAGGATAAATCCCCAGAAGTGAAATTGCTGGGCCGTAGGGGATACGCATTTGTAATTTTCATAGTTACTATCAAATTTTCCTCTATAGGAGTTGTACCCATTTATACTCCTGCCTGTAATGTTCAAGAGTGGGCGTTTCCATAATTCAAAAAGAGTCATGTAGCACAGTGTTCATTGCAGCTGTATTTACAATAGCCAGGACACAGAAGCAACCTAAGTGTCCATCGACACATGAATGGATAAAGAAGGTGTGGCACATATATACAGTGGAATATTACTCAGCCATAAAAAGAAACGAAATTGAGTTATTTGTAGTGAGGTGGATGGACCTAGAGTCTGTCATACAGAGTGAAGTAAGTCAGAAAGAGAAAAACAAATACCGTATGCTAACACATATATATGGAATCTAAAAAAAAA
>RJWK010026961.1:0-26730 GCA_004363435.1 Platanista minor | reverse complement strand
ATGCTGGAGAGGGTGTGGAGAAAAGGGAGCCCTCTTGCACTGTTGGTGGGAATGTAAATCGATACAGCCACTATGGAGACCTAATGGTGATTCCTTCAAAAACTAAAAATAGAACTACCATACGACCCAGCAATCCCACTCCTGGGCATATACCCTGAGAAAACCATAATTCAAAAAGGGTCATGTACCACAATGTTCATTGCAGCTCTATTTACAATAGCCAGGACATGGAAGCAACCTAAGTTTCCATCAACAGATGAATGGATAAAGAAGATGTGGCACATATATACAATGGAATATTACTCAGCCATAAAAAGAAATGAAATGGAATTATTTGTAGTTAGGTGGATGGACCTAGAGTCCGTCATACAGACTGAAGTAAGTCTGAAAGAGAAAAACATGTACCATATGCTAACACATATATATGGAATCTAAAAGAGAAAAAACATGTTCTGAAGAACCTAGGGGCAGGACAGGAATAAAGACGCAGATGTAGAGAGTGGACTTGAGCACACGGGGAGGGGGAAGGGTAAGCTGGGACGAAGTGAGAGAGTGACATGGACATATGTACACTACCAAATGTAAAACAGTTAGCTAGTGGGAAGCAGCCTCATAGTACAGGGAGAGCAGCTCGGTGCTGTGTGACCACTTAGAGGGGTGGGATAGGGAGTGTGGGAAGCAGATGCAAGAGGGAGGAGATATGGGGATATATGTATATGTATAGCTGATTCACTTTTTTATAAAGCAGAAACTAACACACCATTGTAAAACAATTATACTCCAATAAAGATGTTAAATAAAATAAAATAAAATCATATGTGGTAAAGGACTGTTTCCCTCCCCCCTGCAAAAAAAAAAAAAAAAAAAAAAAGAAAATGAAGCCAATACATTTGAGGGGTGAACTGTAAAATGTCAGATGTATTAAGATGTATACTTATTAATTTTCGAAAATGCAGCATGGGTGTGATTTCCTTAGTGTAAATTACTCTGTAAGCGAGAAGAGATGTCCATTCTTGGATACTCAGATGTGGACAGGGCAGGCTCAGAGTACTAAGGTTATTGCTCCAGAAGTAAACCTGAAGATTAGAGGACAGGTGGCAGTTAGAGGGAGAGAGCTGGCAAGATAAAGTTCTCTGAAAAGGACTGGGGGTGGGGACAAATTTGAGAAAAGGAGAGTTCTGGGGAGGTAATAAGCATCTGGTACTTAGAGGATTTCTATGAGCCTTTTAGTCTACTCTGTCATTCTCTGTGGCTATTTGGGGCCACTAGCAATTTTTGTCATGCTTTCTGCTTAAATCAAATTACATCCAATATTTAAAATCCTACGGCATCCTATCTCATCAAATCTTCCTCCAAGTCTTCAGTTTTTGTTTTGAGAAGTGGTTCATGCATTTAAAAACATTTTGTAGGGCTTCCCTGGTGGCGCAGTGGTTGAGATCCGCCTGCCGATGCAGGGGACACGGGTTTGTGCCCCGGTCCGGGAGGGTCCCACATGCCGCGGAGCGGCTGGGCCTGTGAGCCATGGCCTCTGAGCCTGCGCGTCCGGAGCCTGTGCTCCGCAACGGGAGAGGCCACGGCAGTGAGAGACCCGCGTACCGCAAAAAAAAAAAAAAAAAAAAAAAAAAAAATTTGTAATTGTGAAGCCTAATATGTATACAGAAAAATGCACAAAGGTAGTTGTTACAACTCAATGAGTTATCACGAAGTGAAAGCATTGCTAAGCATCACTCAAGTCAAGAAATTGGACAATTCTAACCTGACAGAGTCACCTCTCCTACTCCTTCTCTCCTCCCCCAAATCACTCAGGGTGTATTCCATTGTATTTGGCTTGTCTCACTCAACATTAGGCTTATGAGAGTTATCCATGTTGTTGCCTGTAGCTGTTGTGCCGTGCTGTGAAGTTATTCATTGGATGACTATGCCATAATTTATTTATTCATTCTACTTTTGATGACATTTAAATTGTTTCTGGTTTGAAGCTACTTAAAGTGCTGCTTTGAACATTCTTGTATGTGTCTCTTGCTTATGTGCACATATTCCTGCCAGGTACACACCCAGAAGTGTAATTGCTGGATCATAAGACATACCTAATTTCAACATCAGTAACTTAAATAATGCCAAACCTGATTTCTGAAGTAGTTGTAACAATTTACACCCCTATCAGCTGTAATGAGAGTTTTTTCCACATTCTCGCTAATATTTTGTATTTTCAGGCTTTATAATTGTAGCCATTTTAGAAGATATGTAGAATTATCTCACTGCGGTTTTCATTTGCATTTTTCTGATGATTAATGATGTTAAGAACTTTTTCATTAAGTTATTAGCCATTTGGATAATGGATAATTTATCAGCCTTTTGGATAATACATAATTAGCTCCTGTATCGTGGATCTGCTCAAGTTCTTGCCTATTTTTTTCTATACGATTGTGTCTTTTAATTTTAATTGGTTTGAAGGAATTTGTTACATCTTCTGAATATGAGGCCTTTCCCAGTTATATATGTTGCAAATACTTTCCTTCTTGTTGTGGCTTGTCTTTCCAGTCTCTTAAGAGAGTAATAAAAGAAGTTCTTAAATGTAATCAAGTCTAATTTACCAATTATTTCTTTTATGGTCATTGCTTTTTTTTTTTTGCGGTACGCGGGCCTTTCACTGTTGTGGAGCAGCACAGGCTCCGGAAACGCAGGCTCAGCGGCCATGGCTCCCGGGCCCAGCCACTCCACGGCATGTGGGATCCTCCCGGACCGGGGCACGAACCCGTGTCCCTTGCATCGGCAGGCGGACTCTCAACCACTGCACCACCAGGGAAGCCCTGGTCATTGCTTTTTTGTGTCCTGTTTAAAAAATGTTATCCTAGCCTAAGGTCATGAAGATATTCTTCTAAGTTATCTCCTGAAAGCTTTATTGTTTTATTTTTCACATTTCAAATTATGATCCACCTGGAATTGATTTTATATATGATGTAAAGTAAGGGGTTCAAGTTTTATTTTTTATGTGAGTCCAACTGACCCAGCACTATTTACTGAAAAGTTATCCTTTCCTTACAGCTCTTCATAAACTGTCTTTCATGAAGGGGTCTGTTTATAACCATCCTCTGTTCTGTTGATCTATTTGTCTATTCTTATGCTAATACCACACTATTTTAATCACCTTTTTGCTGGCAAACAAGTCCTTCTACTTTGTTCTTATTCGAGTACCTTGGCTATGTTTTTTCCTTTGCATTTCCATATAAATTTTAGAATCACTTGCAAATTCCCACAAAACAACTTGGCTGAGACTTTTTAAAAAAATGTTTTTTATTGTCATAACATACATAAAATAAGGTGCATAAAGTCCACTAATATTAAATTTTCATTCATAGACAACCATGTTACCAACTACAGAACAAAATATAGAATATTTCCAGGACTCTGGAAAATTTCCACATGCTCCGATCAATATTCCTCAAACCCAGGAAATCACTATTGTGGCTTCCATTACCATTTGATTACTTTTTAATCTTGCCCTTCCTACTAATGGAACCAGATAGCACGTATTCTTTTGCATCTGGCTTCTTTTGTTCCACATAATGTCTTTGAGGTTCATTTATGTTATAACACGTATTAGTAGTTTTAATCTTTTTTATTGCTAGGATGTTCCATGATAAGTTTCTAATCTCTGCATTTGTTCATTTTTATGCCAGAAGCAAACACGCGGTTTCTAGGGTAGCGATCAGAGTTATTATTACTACATACAGCCATAACTAAATCCGTTTTCCATGCTCCATTCTTCTCTCACTTCTGGGGTGATGTGATGAGAGCCAGGGAGTTATCCTGTGTGTGCACCAGAGGAGAGGAAATCCCAAATTATGAGTCAGGAAGTTTAAACAGGCTACACACTGCTTAGCTGCCACTTCCCTTTCTGAAAAAGCGAGCGAAACCCTTGGGAAAGTAAATGAATTCTCTCCGGAAGGCAAAGGAGAAAGTCCCTACCCTGGACTGCAGTCGTCTGGCTCTGGGTAGCTCAGTTTTATTATCCTTTGAATGGGAACAAATGGCTCCAGGTCTAACACCCTTGCAATGTGAGGAGCGATGAGTCTGGGAAGAAGAGATATTCTATGACGTGCCAATTTCCTTTGCTCAAGAGACAAACTGTCCAGAAATGTAAAAATATTCATGGGGCATTGTTTCCCTGACATTCCACTGTATGAATACTTCATTTGATCTATCCATTCTCCTGTTGATGGATATCTGGGGTATTTCTCACTATGGAGTTGTAAGAGTGCCTCATGTAGTCTGGATACAAGTCCTTTGTCACGTATATTTGTTGCAAATATTTTCTCCCAGTTCATGGTTTGTCTTTTAATTTTTACAATGAAGTTTGCAAGCACAAAAGTTTTAAATTTTGATAAAGTCCAATTTTTCATTTTTTTCCTTTATGATTGTGTTTTGGTATCCCATCTAAGAAATCTTTGTGTGTTTCAAAGTTAAAAATGTTTTCTCCCCCAAAGTTTATAGGTTTAGCTTTTGCAATTAAATCTACAATGCATTGCAAATTATTTTTTTGGTGTGTTTGCTACGAGGAAAAGGTAGAGATTAATTCTTTATCCCATGAGATGTTCTGTTATTTCTGTACCATTTGCTAAAAAGATATTTTGCTAAAAAGATGGTCCACATTAAATTGCTTTACCATTTTGCTGAATATCTATTGACCATGTATGTATTGGTCTGTTTCTGAATCTCTATTTTTCTCATTGGTCTATTTGTCTATTTTTGCACCAATACCACATTTTTTTAAAATAAACTTTTGAGTTTTTATTTATGTACTTCTGTACAGAAAATTTGCAAAGGTAGTACAGAGAATTTCAGCATACTCCTCATCCCATTACATTACCATGGTAAATTTTCAAAACTAAGAAAGTTACATTGGCATGTTACTTTTGAGTAAACTGCAGACTTTATTTGGATTTCTCTGGTTTTTCCATTTTTGTTCCAGGATCCAATCCAGGGTACCACATTGCTTGTGACAGCCATGGCTCAGTCTCCTCTGGTCTGTGATACTTTCTCAATATTTCCATGTGTTCATGAACTTGACCGTCTTAAGGAATATTGGCCAGGGATCTTGTAGATTGAAAAAATATCTATGAATAATTTAAAAATACCAATATGAGTCTAGCAAGTTTTCTAGACATAAATTCAATATCCAAAAAGCAATTGTACACCTGTACACCAACATTAAACAGGTAGAAAATTAAATAAAATATTGTTTCTAATAGTATGAAATACACATAGTATGTGAGAAACCTTTAGAAGAAGATGTATGAAATTCCAATCAATGACATTGAAGAATAATTTTTTTTTTAGGTGGGGAGATATGAATTGTAGTTATGGATTGAAGACTCAGTATCTGTTAAAATTAGGTCATATATTCAATGACCACAGATTCAATTCTAATCGAAATTTTAACAGACTTTTGTGAAACTTAACAAGGTGATTATAAAATTTGTGTGGAATTGCAAAGGTCCAGAAATAAAGACTTTTCTTTCAAAGTTCAGATGAGAGGACTTTCCCTTCCACATATCAAGCCTTATTGTAAAGTTACAGCAAGGAAAGGTGGAAAGCTAAAAGGTCACTGAAACAGTACACAGGCATACCTCAGAGACTTTGCAGGTTTGGTTCTAGACTACCACAATAAAGTGAGTATCGCAATAAAGCTAGTCCGCGAATGTTTTGGTCTCCCAGTGCATATAAAAGTTCTGTTTACACTATACTACAGTCTATTTAGTATGCAACAGCCTTAAGTCTAAAAAAAACTATGTACATACCTTAAGAAATACTTTATTGCTGAAAAATGCTAACCATCATCTGAGCCTTCAGTGAGTCATAATCTTTTTGCTGGTGGAGGGTCTTGTCTCAGTCTTGATGGCTGTTGGCTGATCAGAGTGGTCTGATGGCTGATCAGATGGCTGCCGAAGGCTGGGATGGCTGGGACAATTTCTTAAAATAAGACAACAGTGAAGTTTGCTGCATCGATTGACTCTTCCTTTCAAGACAGATTTCTCTGTAGCATACAATGCTGTATGATAAAGTTTTACCCACAGTAGAACAGTGGTCAGTGGAGCAGTCAGAACACATGCAACATTTATCGATTAAGTCTTATATGGGTGCAGCTCTTGACACCCCAAAACAATTAGAGAAATAACATCAAACATCACTGATCACGGATCACCGTAGCAAATATAATAATGAAGAAGCGGTTTGATATTGCTAGGATTACCAAAATTTGACAGAGACAAGTGAGCAAATACTGTTGGAAAAATGTCACCAATAGACTTGCTCGAAGCAGGGTTGCCACAAGCCTTCAATTTTTAAAAAATGCACTATTTTCAAAGCACAATAAAGTGAAGTTTAATAAAACAAGGTATACCTGTATAGAGTCCAGCATTTATAGACATGTGATGGTGACATTTTACCGATATTTTAGAAGAGTGGGAAAAGAGTGGGATTTCAGTGAATGGTTCTGGGAAAATAGGGTATTTATCTTATTTTACACCACATGAAATACAACTTGAGGTGCATTAAAGAGCTGTTTTAGATTAAATGATATCTTTTCCCCTAAAATTTATATGCTGAGGTCCCGACCCCCAGTTCTTCAGAAAGAGACCTGATTTGGAAATAGGGTTGTTGCAGATGTAATTAGTTAAGATGAGGTCATATTGGAGTAGGATGGGCCTCTAATTAAATATGACTGGTGTCCCTATAAAAAGGAGAAATTTGGATGCAAACATGTACGCAGGGAGAATGCCATGTGAACTGAAAGGCAGAGACTGGGTCATGCATCTACAAGCCAAGCAACACCAACATCCATAGCTTCTGGTAGACCACCAGAAGCTATGGAAGAAGCATGGACCAGATTCCCCCTCACAGGTGTCATAAAGAGCAAACTTTGCCGACATGCTGATTTCAGACTTCTAGCCTCCAAAACTGTGAGTCAGTTTTCTTAAGGCAGCCCTGGCAAACCAATCCAAAAACTAAACGTAAAGGTAAAACCAGAAGGATTTTGGGTGTGACCCTTGGGTAGGAAAGCATTTCTTAAGTATAAAAAGCATTAACCATAAATAAAAAGATTGGAAAATTTGACTACATTAAAATTAAGAATTTCTGCTCATCAGAAGACACTGAAAGAGACACTTAAGAGACAAGCTGCAAACTGGAAGACTGTTATGTGCATCATATATAACATGTATTATGTGGAATATTATATTATGTATACATATATTTTGGATATATATGTGTGTGTGTGTATATATATATATATATATGTATATATATGTATGTATATATATATATATATATATATATATACACACACACACACATATATTTTTTCTGGATATTAAGCAGCTTTAATTTCAAAGAACTTTTTTTCTATTGAAGTATAGTTGATTTACAATGTTTTGTTAGTTTCTAGGGTACAGCAAAGTGATTCATATATAAGTATGAATTTTATATATATAATATAAATATATTATTTTTCATATTCTTTTCCATTATGGTTTATTACAAGACAGTGACTATAGCTCCCTGTGCTATACAGTAGGCTCTTGTTGTTTATTTATTTTATATATAATAGTTTGTATCTACTAATCCCAATCTCCTAATTTATCCCTCCTCCATCCTCTTTCCCCTTTGGTAATTATAAGTTTGTTTTCTATGTTTGTGAGTCTGTTTTCGTTTTGTAAATAAGTTTGTTTGTATCATAATTTAGATTCTACGTGTATCTGATGTCATATGATATTTGTCTCAAAGAACATTTTTAACTAAGGGATTTGTAATGTGTTTTTGGTCATCTTTTCTACTTTGAGAACTACTATGGAAAATGGAAACATTACTCCTGACAGAAACTGGCTTCTGGAAGGGTTTATAAAAAGCCACAGAAGTTACTTCAGCCACTACCGTAAAGCACGGCAGTAATAAAGAAGATGAAAATCCTTGCAAACGCTGAATGACCTTGGCATTCATGATCATCAAAAAAGTTCTCAATGCAACAACTGTTGGTATAATGATTCAGTTGGTAGCTGCACCTGCCAGGCATGCTAATTAGCCAGCATATGTGAAAAGAAACTAAAGATTCCTCTTTTCTGGTATGGAAAGGCAAAAGCACAACATTAATAATCCTCTTGGGTCCAAATCCAGAGTAGTCTGGCTTTACTTGGTTGTAGCATAGTACCCTCTGCTGGGTAATTTAAGGAATGTAAGTCTGAAAACTTTTGAAAATGCTAGGTTAGCACAGAGGTCATTTCAGAGTTTTTATTTGAAAAGAGCCTAGAATAGCCAAGATAAATCTTGGAGAAGAACAAAACTGAACAACTTACCCAAAGACATCAAGACTTACTATAACGCTACAAATTGATAAATTAGAATTCGTTAAAAGTAACAACTGCTGGTTATCAAAAAATACCATTAAGAGAATGAAAGAACAAGAACAGAGCAGAAGATATTTGCAATACATATGTATGTCAAGAGAATGCAGAAAATATGAATAACTCCCACAAATTGATGAGAAAAAGACAGACAACCCACTACAAAAATGGGCAAAATTTTTAACAGGTACTTCACAAAAGAAGATATCAAAATAAATAATAGGCTTCTCAACATCATAGGTTATCAGGGAAATGCAAATTAAAACTACAATGAGTTACTAATACACTCCTACTATGATGGTTAAAATACCAAGTGTGGGTAAGGAGTTGGAGCAACTAGAACTCTCATGTATTGCTAGGGGGAGAATTAAACTGGTAAAAATAATTTGGATAACTCCATAGACAGACTCATGGACAGGTGACCTGTGCAGATGCTCAGGGCCCATAACTTACAAAGGCTGTATGCATGGTTTGATGCCTTGCTGTCAACATTTTGAAATCCTTGCTGATTTTAAACTTTTTTTTGTAAGTGAAGTCTTGCAAGACTGCAGAGCATACACCTGAGCAGGAAAGGAAGTGCAGTTTTTGTGTCTGTGCTGTTCCTTTGTACCCCAGTCATGGATAGCATTCACCATACCCATAGGCACAGTATTCTAGTGGAACCCCAATGCCTGGGAGTTCAATGAAACTCAAAGGAATGCAAGGTAAGTGGGGGACGCTGACAGCCCTGAGAAGCCCCATTTCTGCTTGAACCAGAACTTGCATTGAACAGAAAGAACCCAATGATGTTTTAAGAAACACACAAAAACCCAAAGTATTCTATCATAGCCTTTCTTACTCATGTTACTTCCCTGCATTAGCCAAACGCGTATGCCAGCGATGACAATGTGTTAGGAAAGGAAAGATAGGGCCACCTATAGTTTTTTATTTTTTTGATCCTACTTTCTCATCAGTAAGCTGAGGGTAGAAAGTGTTGACGTAATGGGCATGTACAAAGAGAAGACACAAAAATATTTAACTTGGTTCCATGCAGCATTTTCACTGCTCTCTTAAGAATGAAATACATATACATATACAAACTATGAAAAATGAATTATGTAATTTCAGTGATCCTGCATACAGGTTAAATGCTTTAATTTTGCATATAAAACAGCCATTGCACAATATTCATTCATTAAAAAGGTGAAATTTATGCTAAAATTTAAACATTTAAATTTGTTTACTTACAGGACCTTAAATAGCAAATAAAAGAACACAATGACAAGTTGAGAGAGACTTGGGGAAAAGGAAAAAGCTTTGTATTTTAGTATCTTTAATAGCATGTTTCCCCGCTTTTTGAATAAGGCGCTTTTCATTTTCATTTTGCATTGGGCTTGCAAATTAGGTAGCTGGCCCAGTTTCTGAATCAGTGACTTTAATCCTGGATAGAAACTCAACAAAAATGAATGCTTATTTTCACCCACAGACACGTATAAAAATGCTAATAATAAATTTATTCATACTAACCCCACCCAAACAAGAAATTATCCCAAAGTTTGTCAATAGTAGAACATATAAACTGTAGTGTATTCATATAATGGAATATTAGACAACAATGAAAGCAGATGGATTACAGCTACATGCAGCCACATGAATGAATCTCACAGGTGGAATGTTGAACGAAAGAACCCAGATGCAAAAAGAGTACTTACTATGTGATTTCATGTATAAGAAGTTCAAAAAACTGGCTAAACATATAGTGACAGAAATCAAAATACTGGTTATCTTTTGGAGGTTAGCAGGAGGGGGACAAAAGAGACACTTCTGAGGAGCTGGGAATGTTTTATACCTTGATCTCAGTGGAGGTTAAACTTACACATATGTCAAAACTCATATGTAAAAATTAAACAAGCTGCACCCTTAAAGATATGTGTAAATTATATCTCAAAAAGAGGAAACAAAAAAAAGTTATCTTTCCCGAAGTAGCTTTATCAAATACCATAATGAACGTAAAACCCTTTCTCCACTTGTGTGTGTGTGTGTGTGTGTGTGTGTGTGTGTGTAACACCCTTAGCTACCCCTGGGAGCACTGGGAGGTCTGCGCATGTTGTGTATGGGGACTGAATGAAACATCTGACTATCCACGTTCCTGACTCACTGCCTTTTCTCTGCAACAAATTGATTATAAATAGTGGCATTTTGTTATTACGTGACACTATTTTACTTTGGGTCTGAATTCCTAATTCAAAGATTGGCTGTAATTAACTTTTGCACTCTCCCGTATAAAATATGAAAGTTGAGTTTAGGCTTATAGTTTCTTTTCATCTTTAAAAATAGATTTAAACTGCTTTCATATATAATTATTTTTATTCCAACACTGAAATCATATTTAATTTTCTCTAGCAGCTGGATTTTGCACAACAGTTCTTCTTATCACTTATCTTTCTCTGTGTTTGGAAGGCTCTCTTCTGATATATGCATGATCTGACCCTTCAGTTCAGGTTTCTGCTCAAATGTCCTCAGAGAAACCTTGTATGGTCACCATCCAAAATAGCAGCAATTCTCTTGTCAAAATCTACGCCCTTGTTTCATTTTTCTTCTTAGCATTTACCATGACCAGACATTATGGGATGTCTCTATGTGTGTGTGTACATTACTGTCTTCCCCAGAAGGGTAAGAATTCCTCTTGTACTCGCTGCTCGGCACCTAGTAGGTGCACAATAAACATTTGTTGAATGAATGACAAAGCTTACTTTCAAAACCAGGAAAAAATGTAATTTTGGAATTTTACGTTTTCTCAATTGTTGATCATTAACATTTATTCAGTTTTATGATACAATTTAAGACATTGCAGCTGTAGGGAGAGATGAGTGCGTATCCTGAAAGTAAAAAAAAAAAAAAAAAAAAAAAAAACCAGGAGAAGATGTAGAAGGATAAATATTATTGATAGAACCTGGTTGATCTGAAATCAGAATCTTCCTGGCGTCTCACGGGGTTCACAGGCTTGGAAGGCCAAAAGCGGAAGTCAGCACCTGGAGTAAAGAGTGAACCTCCGTCCTTCCCAGTCAGCGTGCACCGCACATCAGAAATGTAGCTGGCCGGCCACTGGATGTCACTGTTTCCCACACTACCGAGTCTGGGTGTCCTGCTGGTCTCTCTGTGCATGAATATGCAATGTCCTAGTTTACAACCCTGACAGAGGGCACAGACTCACCTGCAAAGGCCTCCTCAATATGGGATCACTTACTCCTCCTACATAAAATTTATTTTTGGTTCTGAGCAGCACAGAAAGGTTTAGAAGAGATATGTGATCTCAAGTGCTGCTCTCAGCTGTAGTCTCAGACTGAAAACAGTGCTCGGGGGAAGCAACACAGCTGCCAGAAGGAACCCAGCTGCCATCTTTTAGTCAAGAGTCAAGACTCTTCTACAGACCCAGGCTTGGACGCGAGGACTGGAAATCATTTGGGTTTCATAGCTGGTTCAGATTACATTCAAAGATAACACTAAAATTCTTCCATTAAAAAAAAGAAACAGGAAATGAAAAACAAGGCTTAGTGACCAGTTTATATCAAAACATGACAGCTGCTCCCTCTTCGAAAGAATAATGCAAGGTTACAGTTTGAATTAGAAGTACATCTTCAGCCAGTCCCATCAAGATTTTTAACCCACAGGCATTACCTGTTTGCTTTCCATACTTACACAGCCATATAAGTAGAATAAAGCAGGCAAGTTGCTACAGGCTCCTTACCCATTGCTTCCCTCCTGCCCCCTTTGAGCCTATGCTCACTTTTATTCATATCAAGGTAGGAATATAGGAACTTGTTACACTTCCATTAGGAATGTTTCCTATTAAACTCATTTATTCAACTATTAAACAAATATTTATTGAGTACCACCTTCTAAGTACTAGGCACTACTTTAGGAGCTGGGGACACAACAGTGACACAACAGATAAAATTCCTGTTACAGTGGAGCCCACATTCTAGTGTTCAAACAGAGATTAAAATCTTAAACTAAAGGGAGATCACACAATTGTTTCTATAGACGTCAACCAAGTAAGTGGAGGTACATCTGGTCTTCTCATCACCGAGAAGGTGGTTTGATAGCTCACTGAGTAAACAAGGTTCTACTGATTGCCACCACATCCTTGTATAGGCCACTCCAATGGTCTCTGAGAGCCTGCTTTCTTCATATCCATTTTTGCTGTCTCCAATCTGTTCACATAGCCAAAGAGATTTTTTAAAAGCAAATCTTATAGTGAGGGAGAAAAACAAATCTGACTCCATATTGGCCCTGTTTTTTGTTTTTTGTTTTTTTTTTTTTTGCGGTACACGGGCCTCTCACTGTTGTGGCCTCTCCCGTTGCGGAGCACAGGCTCTGGACGCGCAGGCTCAGCAGCCATGTCTCACGGGCCCAGCCACTCCGTGGCATGTGGGATCCTCCCGGACCGGGGCACGAGCCTGTGTCTCCTGCATTGGCAGGCGGACTCTCAACCACTGCACCACCAGGGAAGCCCGGCCCTGTTTCTTTAACTTATCCTATTATTTTTGCTACAAGTTGATCACTAAAGGGATGTTGCCTAGAGCTTAAAGTAGACATAATGGCCCATCT
This sequence comes from Platanista minor, assembly GCA_004363435.1. Taxonomy (NCBI): domain Eukaryota; kingdom Metazoa; phylum Chordata; class Mammalia; order Artiodactyla; family Platanistidae; genus Platanista; species Platanista minor. The sequence continues at coordinate 13,741 of RJWK010026961.1, read as the reverse complement.
CCAGGAACCCTGCCTCCCATGCCTGAGCATTAAGCTAAAATATCTTTATTTAGCTCACAGAAAACATGCTGACCAAGCCCACCTGTGAATGGCTCCAGGAAAGAAGAAATTAACACATTGCCTCCAGAGTCTGGCAAGAAACAGGAAATATTTGCAACACCTTATCACCTTTTTTTTTTTTTTTTTTTTTTACTCTACTTCCTCACCTCCTCCTCTTTGTTCTATAAAAGAAACTAGCATCCAAACCCAGGCAAGATGGTTCTTTGGGACACTAGTCCACCATCTTCTCAGTCTGCTGGCTTTCCGAATAAAGTCGCTGTTCCTTGCCCCAACACGTTGTCTCTCAATTTATTGGCTTGTGTCGTGCATACGAACTTGGTTTCAGTAATATTATCTTTTAGCTTTCTTGCTTCAAATCCTTCAATGATTTATCACTGCTCTTAAGATGACAACAGTCTTTACCATGGCTGAGACTTATCCCCTGCCTATTCCTCCAGGCTCACTGGGCTCCATTCTTGCCCTTGCTGGATTTCCACTCTCGAGAGATTCATTTCCCAGTTCTTCTCATTGCCAGACACTTTTGTGCATCAGAGCTTCTGTAGATGCTGTTTCTTTTGGCTGGAAGTCTCTTTGGTAACCATCCCTCATTCCCTGTCACACACACACACACACACACACACACACACACACACACTCACCCTTAAATGTGGCTTGAACTCCAGTCACTTCTGCAGTGAAGTCAGTCCCACCAGATTAATCAGGTTTTCCCTATTCCATAGTCCTGATAACGATGTTGTCCATGGTACCTCTCAGATGCCTGAGCCTGTGCACTGTCCCTCATGTTATCCCATTCAGTTCACCACCACGGGACATTTTGACAATTGACTGCTGCAATGTGCCAGGTTATCAGTTCTCCACGTATGACCCTTTGTAGGGTCCTCATTGCCAGCCGGCCAGCAGGCAACCTATCTCCTAAATCCCAAGTTAGAGTCTTATTCCTAGGACCATTTCTGTAACCAACTGTCTTTGGTTGGGTCCCCCAGAAACAGCTCTGTAATGGAGATTTATGGGCCGTGGTTAATTGGTAAGAACTCCAAGGATTAATAAGGGTAAGGAAGCAAGGGAAGCAGTGTTGGTGGAGTGAGGTTAAACTGTGGTGTAGTAGCTGCAACAGGGGTTTCAGCCAATCCCATGAGGGGCTCTGGAGCTGGGAAGGGTTATCCTAATTGAGGGAAGAGGCTGCTGGGCCTTGTAACCTTGCATCCATCAGTCACTGGGTTCCAACTGCTCCAGGATAGGGGAACACAACCTCGTGTAAGGCAGCTCCCTTTAGCCAAGGGCAGTTCCCTGGGAGGCACTCAGCTGTGACAACCAACACTTCAGGCAGCTGGAAAAGAAACACCTCTGTCTGGAGTGGGGATGCGAGTGGTATGGAATAGCATCCCTTACGGCAACCCAGCCAGGTTTTCATACGGTGGGGTTCAAGAAATTATTGATGGATTCTTTCCTCTCTATTAAAACATGAACCTGCTACCCTGACCCTACTTTGCTACTTGCTCTGCTCTCAGATTTAATCTTTGTTGACTCATTATCTCTGCCTTTTATTCTTCCAAACTGAAAACACATGTTCCCTTGGCAGAAAAAAACTTGACTAGAAAGCTTACTATCTATCAGACACTGTGCTGGGTATGCCCTTTTTCAAACACTAACCTTTATTTCTGTTCTCCTCCAAAATTTGTTGAACACTGAATTCTACCTCTTTGTTTTACCTTTTTATTTCTGAGATTTTCATAAAGTTGTTCGAAAGCTCTCTTTCTAAATGAACCCTTATAGTGATCGTGTGTGGGCTAACTGCCGTAATAAAATGAAAACTAGACAAAAACCAAAAAAAGATGTTTCCACTGTCGTATTTAACTATATTATGAATTATTTTATGGATTTTTAAGTTGCTAAAATGGATTCATCCTTACTATTTAACATTAACTTCGAAAGGCAAGAGCTTTTAATAACTGTCTTATAAATTTATACGTGCATATGTTATCTGTAAATTTCTGCAAACAGCAATTGCAAACAAGAATGGATTTTTAAAAGAATAATTTCACAGCTCTCCACAAGCCCCCTAAATCCTATATTGTGTGCTCTATAATTCTTAATGAGATATGTATTTCTAGTCTCTTGAAACCCCAACTATATAGTAAAAATCGAAATAAATGTCACTTAGATTTGCCATGATATTCTTTTATCTGTTTGACCTAATGATCTCTAAAAACCTTAGATTGTTATATTTTGGTCTTAGAATCTTCTCAATGTTTTGACTTTTTCCTCATATGATTTCAGCTATCCCAATATTCATTCCAGAGGGATTAGCACAAAACTAGAAGTAAAATAGACTGCATTCTAGAATGAGCTTTAGTTTTCTCATGTGTGAAACAGAATTAATGTTAGTATCATATTTTGCTGTGAGAGGGATTAAGAAACTCTATGTAGAAGTGCACTGAAAGCAGTAAGATGTTTTAAAAATAAAAAACTTTTTTACCAAAAAAGAGAAAAATATAGGAAGAAAGAAACATGAAAGACGTTCATTGGCTGTGCACTGTGTTCCAGGTGCTTAACATAGGTTATTTCACAACTGTGCTGTGAGGTAGGTATTGTTATCCCTGTTTTAAGGATGAAGACACTGAGGCAGAAAGAAGTTAAATAACCTCTTAATGCCACTGGCTCATAAGTGTCTGAGTCACGATTCACACATAGGCTTTTGGATTCCAAGCTGTGCCTTCTTTTCACTGCACCAAAGCTGGCTCTCAGTTAATTGTGTATAATCCATGGAGATCAGTTTACTACAGTCCACCCTCAGTATACATGGGGTGATTGGTTCAGGACTCTCGTGGATACCAAAATCACAATGCTCAAGTCCCTTATATAAAATGGCGTGGTATTTGCATATAACCTATGCACATCCTCTGTATACTTTAAGTCATCTCTAGATTACTTATAATACCTAATGCAATGTACATGCTACATAAAAAGTTGCCAGTGCATGGCAAATTCAAGTTTTGCTTTTTGGAAATTTCTGGAATTTTTTCCCAAATATTTTCCATCAGCTGTTGGTTGAATCCCTGGGTTTGGAAATTGTGGATATGAAGAGCCAAGAGTATTGTGCATTTTTCCATTTATTCTCCCTCCTATCTCTTTCCTAGTCATCTCTGGTAGTGTCCCCTGGAATCTTAGGGAGGCAAAGGATTATAATTAAAACTTGTTTTTGGCAGTTCAGTTTATCTTGTTTCCCTTGTTTGTTTTAGATGAAGAAATCTGAACTTGAAAATACATGCTATCTCTGTGAGTTGTGTGTATTTTTATATATCTAATTTTAATCCTTAAAAGGAAGAAATTGCTTTCAGGATGCATCTCACAGGTCAGTTCCAGAAGGTCAGGAAGTGCAAATAAGCTGAGCTGTTGATTCAGCTGAGGTAATATTGATGAGCACATGCTTGCACGTGGTTCTATCATGTGGTTCATCTCCATAAAATTCCAAGCTTTATGAGTTTGAAAGCATTAACTCATGTTTTAGGAACATTCCACATAGATTATTATAATTCTTGGTGTGCTGCCTGACCATCTGCTTACCTACAGGAATTACAATCAGATAGAATGGCCCCATTCAAATCTAGCTCAGAAAAGAAATATGAGAATACCTGAGTCCTTTTCTGTTTTGTTGAAGCAGCACAATCTTTTTACACTCTGCCAAGCTCAGTAATAAAAGTACATTAATGTGTGACTTTTCTTGCTTCAGATTGATTTGAGTAAGAACATAGTTATCTTTTCCCCCTCTTGTGGTTCTGTGAGAATATATCAGTGATCTTGTGCAGCATGCCTGCAAGGTAATCATACTTAAATTCTTGCTGCCTTGCATCCTGTCAGGACGTCTCCTCAATTTCAGTTTGTAGATTTAGCTAAATCACAGGGGAAAATATATGGCAGCTCTATTGGGTCGCCTAATCATGGTTTGAATGAAAGAGAGGGAAAGTGTGAGGCAGAATGACTAGATTCCCTTTATTTCCCTTCTCCCCTGATAAGCAAATATTAATTTGAAAAATGCACCTTGTTAACTGAATGCTAACTGACAGGAAACATCCAGTGTCGTCTAGTAAAGAGCTAGTATGACTTTAAGAATGTCATGATTATTAAGACCATAATGCGATTTCTGTGAAAATCATAGTGATCCAATATTAATTTCTTAGTTGCATGTGAACAACATAAAAATACCAAATTTCTACTCTGCTCATCCCATTCCTCTCCTTATATGACCTCATATGACTGTGTGAGTCTATCCAGGTATAAAGTCCAGAAGGAGTCCATTAAGTATAAGGATGACATTTTTTTCCTTCTCTGAAAATTAGTGTATGATTGTAAAGACTGATTAGAATACAGTGCACGTGGAAATAATGTCACGATATAATGCTTATGTGGGTTAATTATCTCCTATTTCATGGCCACAGATTATACCCTTAATCTATGGAGCCACTGGAAGACCAGGCATCCATCATCACTCTGGGAAAAGAGCCATACCTCAAAAAGATCCCTTCCTTCTTTTTCCCTCCCTCCCTCCCTCCCTCCCTCCCTTCTTCCCTCCCTAACTTCCACAAATATTTTATTGATTCATTCTAAGTGCTGACACAGTACTGGTCTTGATGACACAGAGATGAGCAAGCAAACACTATACTTTCCCTTAGGGAGATCCCACTCTAGCGGGTGAGATAGACATTAAACATAATTTCACCACTAACCTGGGGATTGCCAACTTGGTAAGTCCTATGTCTAAAAATTCTTGGATGCTGTGGGAGAAAATATAGAAGTACACTTTATATTAGTTTTTTCTTTTCCTTTTTTCAATTGAAATATAACTGACATGTAACGTATTAGTTTCAGGTGTACAAAGTAATGATTCAGTATTTGCATACATTGAAAAATGATCACCACAGCAAGTCTAGGTAACAGCCATCACCACACACAGTATTTTCTGAAATGAGATTATTTTCATTGTTGTTTTGCTGTCAGGAGGAATCATTCAGCAACTCAACAGGCCAGCTCTCATCACTTTCTTTTCTACTCTCCTTTCTATTTCTTATCAGTTTCAACAATGGTCTATTGGTATTTTGAGCTAATGCAACTTTATGGGGAAACAGTTATAGTTCTAAAGCCTTTGCTTAGTCAAAAACCATTATATAGCCCCGCTACCAAAAATGACATTTTTAAAAAAATCACTTTTTGTGTTTTTATTCTATTTTTCTTAGACATATACCTATATTATCCTACTTAGGCACATGTAGTATTTCAAGTGCTGCTAACTTCCAACTAAAGCAGAGGACTGACTGATTTTTATCGAAGCTCAAAGAACTTCACAGAGTGTTGTCCTTAAAACAATGCTGGCAGGTGACTAGCGTGGGCTGCAGGGAGAACTAGAGAAGAAAGGTGAGGTGCTGGGAAAAGGCCCGCAAAAGTAGGGAATGAGTGGAACAAACCCCAGGGCCCAGACATGTGTGTGATTGTGTTACTCTAAAGTTTAGCTTTGAAGTGTAGCTATGGAATTTATTATCAGTTGGTTTATCTCCCTTTTGTTTTATTTATAGAAGTTTTCTCAAAATGTGCCTGTGAATACTTATTCCATGGATGTTAACAGACGTTACATGGAAAAAAGCCCCCCAAAGCACAAAATTATCCACGGTTGAACAAGTTTCTTTACTGCCAGACTTCTCAGAAATTTAAAAATCTAAGGCACATTGTGAATCACCAAGAGAGGACTCATAGGCAATGTATATTCAACTTTATTTGATAAACCTCTTTTTTATAGAACATCTTATAAGTATTGCTTGGAATGAATTTTGGGAAACAAAGGCTTAGATTATTTTCGAAATTAATTTATGTTCTTCAGGATAACAATGGATGGTGAGGAAGATGTTTCATAACATATAAAATATTAGAGAATAATATGAGTCTGGGATTAAAGTGTTCTTATGACAATTCACAAAATGGCTAATCATGTAGACAAACTCATTGAGAATTTATAGTTACTATTATTTAATTTCACAATGGAATAGTGAAAATGGACACCAGTGTAATTTATATATTATATATATATATATATATATATATATATATATATATATATATATATATATATAGTGAAATTTGGCAATAGCAATCTATTCCTAGGTATTTTAGGATCAATTATGTAGAGTTAGAATCATTTTTATTTCATTTCTTTCAGTCTACCACAGTTGATTTTTTTAAAGTCTAGATTCACCCATTTGATTTAAATATCAATAGTTTGTAGTGTTTCCTTCCTTCTTTTACTGGAAATGAATTTCCTGGTTAGGATATGGCTTCACTGGAGGTGAATAAAAGTGAAATCTAACTGAATGCTGCATGATTTCATAACTCTGTAAAAACATATGGACCTCTTTGAATTGGTCTATGAGGATCTCTTCCTGTTTGTTTCAATATCAGCTTTCCTAATTACTCTAGCTCCTATGTTCAGTGGGACTTTATGGTGTCTCTTTGGATTCTAACACATGTAATTCAATGGCAAATTCCATTTCCTAATTTACTGATAGAGGTAAAAAGTACAGTTGTATACTTTTTTTTCTCTGCCATCTGAAAAAAAAGTTTGCCCTCTTTTCTGAAATTAGATTGTTTAATCTATCTTTATCGTCCTTTAAATTATTGGCCACATAGTAAACACTTTACTTAACAGATAAAGTGAAAACACATTTCAGATCGGTAGAATTGTCCTTATTTGAAGTTTAAAAAGCGGGGCAGTTAGGGCAGCTCATACTCCAGAGCAAAGGTGGGATGTTTCTGAGGTGGTAGAATTGAGGGGAATAGGGTTTGGTTTAGACCAAATTTAAATTTTTTAATTTAAATTCAAAATCCTACCAAGTGTGTTCAAATAAAAATCTTTTTTTATTGATTAAAATGCCCTAAAATCTTGGTCATAAAGTGCTCTGGAATAATCAGTTGTTAAAAAGCATTTGCAAATGCAACATTGTCTCAACATTAAATAATAATGGAAACCAAGTGGATTTTATGATTACCTCTGTCCTAGGAGGTTCTCATTATCAATCCACGCTTCCTCATAGTCAAACTGGATTTCACAGTCAGTTTGAAAGTGGGATTTCTTCTTTTTATTTATATATTGCTTTAAAAATTATCTATCATTAGGGTAAAATTATGATTATAAAATATTGACTTTTAAGATGTAAAGCAAGTCAGACATATACTCAACAATTATGGATCATTGTATATCTTATGTAGAATGTTCTCTTCATGGGTCTTCAGGCTGTCTGGAGACTTAGTATAATTCACTCTGGAAAAACAGTTAGAAAAAATAATACTAATTCAAAAACTTGTCAAAATTCTTGTATCATATTCTTAAAAGCAAAACAGTTTGGACTTACTCAAGAGTAGGAAGAATACCAGCTAAATAATGGGTCATGAGTGGCCCTGGAACACTAAAGTGTCAGGACCGGCTCACAAGAGTTGATTGCCCTCATCTCTTCCCAACTCCAAGTTTAGTGACGTCAACTTGAAACTGGCCATGGGAGAAATAATTACACCATAGAAATTGGCAAGATCTACAAATTAGGGCCTTTACTCCCCCAGAAAGCTGAGACATTTACCTGTACACCACTGAATGTATGTCATTTGATGTCTGAAATCATTTACAACCAAAACTGTACTTATCCGAGTAATAAAGAGAATTGCGTTTTGAAATTTCATGGAAGAAAATCTTTGACACGATATTGATAAATTTTCTTAGAACCCAAAGCCAATGGCATATGTAGATGCATAATGGAAATAATAAAATTAACTAGATTATTGGGTTGTGGTGAGAATTAAATGTGTTAATACTTGTATACTTTCAGTAAATCTTCAAAGGTAAAACATTTACAGCAGTGCTTACACATGCTAATTATTCTATCAATGTTAGCCTTTATATATAGGTATCCAGATTCTGGCTCGGTGGAACAGAGCACATTCAGACAAACCCCATCTAGGTCCATTTGGAAGCAACTGTGGGCTTGGAGTTGGAAGAATGCACTGTCCATCCTTCTTTTGCTTTTGCCTCCTTGCATCTCTGGCAAGTTACCCCATTAGCCTGACTCTGCTCATCCGTAGAAAAAGCTGAATGTCATCTACCTTGCCAGTTAGTGGAAGAATGAGACTAGATAATAAAAGGGAAGGCACAGACATAAGGTATTACTGTATTATCTTCCAATAATATGATCTCTACAATGTGTGCAGTAAGACTCGGGCTGACATTCTATTGAAACAAAATAAGAAATGAGTCCATCTTTCCTTGTTTCTCACCCTCTTTTGTCAAAAGTGTTGAACCGCTGGCCAAAAATGTAAACAAGACTGTCCTAAAGATTCATATGAAAGTTTTTATTCCATTTAAAGGAGCTCTGATGGTTCTCTGTGTTAGAGCACAACTAAACTATTGACCAGAAACCAAGATACTGAACTCCACTACTGCAGAAAATAAACATGAATCTGTTCAACAGAGTTCATTTATTTTTCTATTATGTAAAATAGAATTTTTGTCAACATGTCTTATTTTCCCTTCATTTTAAAATGTAAGTTGTGCTGTGCACTTGTAAAAATGGTTTTATATTGATACAATTTTATTACTATTGCAAACATCTGTGAGGAAATTTGTTGCAAGGTACTATCCTCCAAATCATTTATGTTAATTAAAATGATAAAACATGAATAAACTTACAATATAAGAGTGAGTTGGGAGAGAGCAATAGTTGCTCTTGTTAATATTTGCTACTAGCTCTCTGGAATCTTGCTACTCAAACTTTCTTTTTTTTGCGGTACGCGGGCCTCTCACTGCTGTGGCCTCTCCCGTTGCAGAGCACAGGCTCCGGATGCGCAGGCTCAGCGGCCATGGCTCACGGGCCCAGCCGCTCCGCGGAATGTGGGATCTTCCCAGGCCAGGGCACGAACCCGTGTCCCCTGCATCGGCAGGTGGACTCTCAACCACTGCGCCACCAGGGAAGCCCCTACTCAAACTTTAATGTGTGTATGAACCACCTAGGCATCCTCTTAGAAAGCAGAGTCCACTGCAGTAAAGGTGGGATGGAGCCCATGCAGTGCATTTCTTACAAACTCCCAGGTAAAGCCCATGCAGCTTTTCTGCAAACCACATTATGAATGGCAATAGACGCTGCACAGTATTTAGCGGGAGGAAGAAGATTCTTTGCATCTCTGCTGATGGACTGCAGATTCTATCCTGGCTGCCAGTTGTTGAGGTCCTCCAGAGATAATGCCTGTCTTTTGTATAAGTTCTAAACTAGTTTAAAAATGAAAAAAGAAGGTAAATATTGAAACAAAAGTAATACCTTTAGGACTGCTGGGAGTCTAAGTGGAGGATGTGGCTCCCCTTGAGAGCCATGAGACCTACTCTGAACCCACAGGCAGATCGACTTCTGCACCTGACCAGGCAATGCTGGACTGTGGCAGATTCCTAAGAGAGAGAAGCAGAGAGGAGCTCCTGCCCTCTCCAACTAGCTCAGTCCCAAGAGAAAGAAGGGTGGAATGGGATTGAGAATGCCTTGTTATTCTTCCTAAAGTGACCTATCACGTAGTTAAAGGGATGGAGAGCAGCCTGGAGTTACAGCCTTTCACTGGAAGTAAACATCCAGAGGACAGAAGAAAGTTCCCACTAACGTCAGTGACAACATCATCTATCTTTTTTTAAAGAAAGTTATCTATTTATTTCTTTTACGTCTCCTACAAATACCTTTCTTCTTCTATTCCAGAGTGCCCCACAAGTTTGAATCATGACTTGATAGTTTACTTCTGTATACTCCATTTGGTATGGTGGATTGGGAAGGGCCAAAAGCCAGGCCTAGTGTGAGCACTTGGTGGGTTTAAGGAGAGGTAAGGGGATGAGACACAGGATCTGGTGGCTCAGGCAGAATAGAGCAGTGTGGTCACCAAGCCGACCTGCTGCCATTGTTGCAGGCAGCTCCAGAGCAGCAGCATCTCAATCTTTAACTCTTAGAGAGAAGATGTCTTGGAAATGGGCAAGCTCCCCATAATACCATAAATCAACTAGATCTAACAGATATATACAGAACACTCTACCCATAACCACAACATACACATTCTTCTCAAGTGAACATGAGACATTTTCCAAAATATATCATATTTTAGGCTACAAATTAAGTCTCAAAATATTTAAAAAGATAGATTCATACAAAGTATCTTCTCTGACCACAGCAGGATAAAGTTAGAAATCAATAGCAGAAGTAAAACTGGAAAAATTTTTAAAATTGTGGAAATTAAACAACATGCTCTTAAACAAGCAATGGATTAAAGAATCACAAAGGAAGTTATAAAATACTTAGAGATGAACAAAAATGAAAATACAACATACCAAAACTCATGAAACACAGCAAAAGCAGTGCTAAGGGGAATTTTATAGCTATAAATGCTGACATTAAAAAACAAGAAAGATCTCAAATCAACAAAATAACGTTGCAACTTAAGGAGCTAGAAAAAGAAGAGCAAACTAAACCCAAAGCTAGCAGAAGGAAGGAAATACTAAAGATTAGAGCAAAGATAAATGAAATAGAATATCAAAAAACAACAAAGAAAATCAATGAAATCGAAAGTTAGTTCTTTGAAAAGATCAAAAAAACCTTTAGCTATATAAACTAAGAAAATAAAAGAGAAGATTCAAATCACTAAAATCAGTAATGGAAACGGGGACATTGCTACCAATTCTTACAGAAATAAAAAAGTTTATAAGGAAGTACTATGAACAAATGTATGCTAATATATTCCATAGCCTAGATGAAATGGACAAATTTCTAAAAACACAAAGTCTACTAAGATGAAATCAAAAAGAAATAGAAAATCTGAATAGGTGTATAACTAGTAAGGAGATTGAATCAGTAATCAAAACTCTCCTGATAAAGAAAAGCCCTGGATCTGATGGCTTCACTGGTGAATTCTACCAAACAGTTAAAGAATGAATATCAGTCTTTCTCACACTTTTCCAAAAAACTGAAGAGGAGCTAATACTTACTGACTCATTCTATTAGGCCAGGATTACCGATGCCAAAGTCCAACAAAGGCACTCCAAGAAAGAAAACTACAGACCAATATCACTTATGAACACTGATGCAAAAATCCTCAATAAAATACTAGCAAAATGAATTCAGCAGCATATTAAAAGAGTCATACACCACGACCGAGTGGGATTTATTTCTGGAATGTAAGGATGTTGCAATATAGGAAATCTATCAATGTAATATACCACATTAACAGAATGAAGGAAAAACCCACATGATCAGTCTCAATTGCTGCCGAAAAAGCATTTGACAAAATTCAATACCTTTAATGTTAAAATCACTCAATAAACTAGGGATAGACCAGTTCCCTCCTTCAGAAAACTTACACAAGCCTCTTAGATAGCCTCATCCACCAGAGGGCAGACAGCAGAAGCAAGAAGAACTACAATCCTGCAGCCTGTGGAACAAAAACCACATTCACAGAAAGATAGACAAGATGAAAAGGCAGAGGGCTATGCACCAGTTGAAGGAACAAGATAAAACCCCAGAAAAAACAACTAAATGAAGTGGAGATAGGCAACCTTCCAGAAAAATAATTCAGGATAATGACAGTGAAGATGATCCAGGACCTCGGAAAAAGAATGGAGGCAAAGATCGAGAAGATGCAAGAAATGTTTAACAAAGACCTAGAAGAATTAAAGAACACACAAACAGAGATGAACAATACAATAACTGAAATGAAAACCACACTAGAAGGAATCAATAGCAGAATAACTGAGGCAGAAGAACAGATAAGTGACCTGGAAGACAGAATGGTGGAATTCACTGCTACAGGACAAAATAAAGAAAAAAGAATGAAAAGAAATGAAGACAGCCTAAGAGACCTCTGGGACAACATTAAACACAACAACATTCACATTATAGGGGTCCCAGAAGGAGAAGAGAGAGAAAGGATCTGAGAAAACATTTGAAGAGATTATAGTCGAAAACTTCCCTAACATGGTAAAGGAAATAGCCATCCAAGTCTAGGAAGCGCAGCGAGTCCCATACAGGATAAACCCAAGGAGAAACAAGCCAAGACACATAGTAATGAAGCTGGCAAAAATTAAAGACAAAGAAAAATTATTGAAAGCGTCAAGGTAAAAACGACAAATAACATAAAAGGGAATCCCCATAAGGTTAACAGCTGATCTTTCAGCAGAAACTCTACAAGCCAGAAGTGAGTGGCATGCTATACTTAAAGTGATGAAAAGGAAGAACCTACAACCAATATTACTCTACCCGGCAAGGATCTCATTCAGATTTGATGGAGAAATCAAAAGCTTTACAGACAAGCAAAAGCTAAGAGAATTCAGCACCAACAAACCAGCTCTACAATAAATGCTAAAGGAACTTCTCTAAGTGGGAAACACAAGAGAAGAAAAAGGACCTACAAAAACAAACCCAAAACAATTAAGAAAATGGTCATAGGAACATACATATTGATAATTACCTTAAAAGTGAATGGATTAAATGCTCCAACCAAAAGACACAGGCTTGCTGAATGGATACAAAAACAAGACCCATATGTATGCTCTCTACAGGAGACCCACTTCAGACCTTGGGACACATTCAAACTGAAAGTGAGGGGATGGAAAAAGGTATTCCATGCAAATGGAAATCAAAAGAAAGTTTGAGTAGCAATACTCATATCAGATAAAAGAGACTTTAAAATAAAGGATGTTACAAGAGACAAGGGAGGACCCTACATAATGATCAGGGGATCAAACCAGGAAGAAGATATAGCAATTATAAATATATATGCCCCCAACATAGGAGCACCTAAATACATAAGGCAACTGCTAACAGCTATAAAAGAGGAAATTGACAGTAACACAATCATAGTGGGGGACTTTAACACCTCACTTACACCCATGGACAGGTCATCCAAACAGAAAATTAATAAGGAAACACAAGCTTTAAATGACACAATAGACCAGAGAGATTTAATTGATATTTATAGGACATTCCATCCAAAAAACAGCAGATTACACTTTCCTCTCAAGTGCGCACAGAACATTCTCCAGGATAGATCACATCTTGGATCACAAATCAAGCCTCAGTAAATTTAAGAAAACTGAAATCACATCAAACATCTTTTCTGACCACAACGCCGTGAGATTAGACATGAATTACAGGGAAAAAAACGTAAACAACACAAACACATGGAGGCTAGACAATACATTACTAAATAACAAAGAGATCACTGAAGAAATCAAAGAGGAAATAAAAAAATACCTAGAGGGCTTCCCTGGTGGTGCAGTGGTTGAGAGTCCGCCTGCCGATGCAGGGGACGTGGGTTCGTGCCCCGGTCCGGGAAGATCCCACATGCCGCGGAGCGGCTGGGCCCGTGAGCCATGGCCGCTGAGCCTGCACGTCCGGAGCCTATGCTCCGCAACAGGAAAGGCCACAGCAGTGAGAGGCCCACGTACCGAAAAAAAAAAAAAAAAAAAAAACCTAGAGACAAATGACAATGAAAACACAACAATCCAAAACCTATGGGATGCAGCAAAAGCAGTTTTAAGAGGGAATTTTATAGGTATACAAACCTACCTCAAGAAACAAGAAAAATCTCAAGTAAAGAATCTAACCTTACACCTAAAGGGACTAGAGAAAGA
>RJWK010026960.1:0-26728 GCA_004363435.1 Platanista minor | reverse complement strand
CTTAGTGAAATCAGCCAGGGACAGAAGGCAAATACTGTATGATATCACTTATATATGGAATCATAAAAAAGATAAACTCATAGAACTAGAGAATAGAATGGTGGTTTCCAGGGGCTGGGGAGGTGGGAGAATATGCAGAGAGATGTTGGTCCAAAGGTAAAAACTTCCAGTTATAAGATAAATAATTCTGGAGATCTGATGTACAGCACAGTGATTACAGTTAATAATACTATATTGCTTACTTGAAATTTGCTAAGAGAGTAGATCTTAAGTGTTCTCACCCCAAAAGAAAAGGAAACTGAAATAATGGATATATTAATTAATTTGACTGTGCTCATTTCACCATGTATATGTATATTAAATAACCATACTGTACACTTTCAAAAATCACATCATGCAATATAAATATGCACACATTCTGTCATTCATATCTCAATAAAGGGCAAAATTTAAAAACAAAGAAAAAGTTATTTTTACAGGTGAAAATTAAAAGATAGTCTCAAAATTGGTGAAAAGTGGCCAAGAAATATGGCTAGGGAATCAATCTCCTCCTTCAGCACACAGATTTCTTCATGGATCTAAAGGGCCAATTGATGGATCACCCTCATACAGCATGGAGACATCAGCCCGTGTGGGCTACAGAGATCACCAGACCTCTGAGGGCAGAGGAGGCAGTGGAGTAAGAAGCATCACGCTTTTTTGCAGGGTGGTGGAGACCTTGGGAATAATCATCTTATCCTCTGATAGCTCAGATAACAGAAGAGAAATATGCTAATAAAACTGCCCTGTTAAACACAGAACCCCCACCGGTGGCTACCCTCCCCTCCTGGGGATATGTCTGATGACACCATGTGTGAGGAGCCCTAGGGAGACCGGGTAGGACTGGTGATGCTTTGTTCTGATGTAATTCCACATCTAAAATGCCTGCTGTTCTCATGTCACTTCTCTGCCCAGTCCCCTTCCCCACTCACCACACACACCTCTTTTTAAGTAATTTTTGACCCAGATAGAGAGGTCCTTTCTGATCTTTCATAAAACCATGGCTTTATGTCAATGAACAAAAATGATAAGAAAAATGCAAGTACCACATAATTTAAAAGAAACAAATAACAACAGAAAGGAAAATGATTTTAAAAAAAGACTTGTTGGACATATCCTTTCCCAGAATGGGAAAGCATATATCTCAGAAATGAAAGTTCAAAGATTTCAGTCAAAGGACAAGGGAGAGGTGACCTGGCAAAGTTGAGGAAAAAAGCAGAAGAGAAAACTAAGTACATTACAGAAATAAAAGCAACATTAGATAAATCAAAGTGGAAAGTAGATATTGCCAAAAATAAAATCAGAAACATGAAAGACAGTCATTGTTAGAATCAGCTATAAGGAAATAGGAAAGGGAAGCAAGTGATGAAGGAATTAGAGTAAATATGGAAGATATGAAACGTGGTCAGACATGATTTATCTTCCTAAAGAAAAGCAGCAAAAGAAAAAAAAACACAAAATTAAAGGTAAAAGAAAAAGATAGTTTTCTGAAAAAATTAGAGTCAATGGGTATATTCATTTTGGATGTATCAATAATGAGATATATCTTAATGAAACTATCATTGTCTAATTAAAACCAAAAAAGAAAGGAAATGCCATTATAAAATAAAATACCTAGGAATAAACCTACTGAAGGAGGCAAAAGACCTGCACTCAGAAAACTATAAAATACTGATGAAAAAAATCAAAGGTGACACAAACAGACGGAGAGATATACCATGTTCTTGGATTGGAAGAATCAATATTGTGAAAAAGACTATACTACCCAAAGCAATCAACAGATTCAATGCAATCCCTATCAAACTACCAATGGCATTTTTCAGAATTAGAACAAAAAATTTTACAATTTTTATGGAAACATAAAAGACCCTAAATAGCCAAAGCAATCTTGACCAAACAAAAAAAAAAAAAAAAAGGAGCTGGAGGAATCAGGCTACCTGACTTCAGACTGTACTACAGACTATACTTCAGACTATACTACAAAGCTACAGTAATCAAGACAGTATGTACTAGCACAAAAACAGAAATATAGATAAATGGAATAGGATAGAAAGCCCATAGATAAACCCATGCATCTATGGTCGCCTAATCTATGACAAAGGAGGCAAGAGTATGCAGTGGAGAAAAGGCAGTCTCTTCAATAAGTGGTGCTGGGAAAACTGGACAGACACATGTAAAAGAATTAAATTAGAATACTACATAACAACATACACAAAAATAAACTCATAATGGATTAAAGACCTAAATGTAAGACTGGACACTATAAAACCCTTAGAAGAAAACATAGGAAAAACACTCTTTGACATAAACCATAGCAATATCTTTTTTTTTTTTTTTTTGCAGGACGCCGGCCTCTCCCATTGTGGAGCACAGGCTCTGGACACGCAGGCTCAGAGGCCATGACTCGGGCCCAGCCGCTCCGCGGCATGTGGGATCTTCCCGGACAGGGGCACGAACCCGAGTCCCCTGCATCGGCAGGCGGACTCTCAACCACAGCGCCACCAAGGAAGCCCCAGAAAGATCTTTTTTGACCAACCACCTAGAGTAATGAAAATAAAAACAAAAATAAACAAATGGGACCTAATGAAATTTAAAAACTTTTGCACAGCAAAGGAAACCATAAACAAGACAAAAAGACAACCCTCAGAATGGGAGAAAATATTTGCAAATGAAGCAGCCGGCAAGGGATTAATCTCCAAAACATACAAACAGCTCATGCAGCTCAATATCAAATAAATGAACAATCAAAAAACAGGCAGAAGACCTAAACAGACATTTCACCAAAGAAGACATACAGATGGCCAAGAGGCACATGAAAATATGCTCAACATCACTAATTATTAGGAAAATGCAAATCAAAACTACAATGAATTATCACCTTACACCGTTCAGAACGGCCATCAACAGAAAATCCACAAACAATAAATGCTGGAGAGGGTGTGGAGAAAAGGGAACCCTCTTGCACTGTTGGTGAGAATATAAATTGATACAGCTATTATGGAGAACAGTATGGAAGTTCCTTAAAAAAATAGAAATAGAACCACCATATCATCTTGCAATACCACTCCTGTGCATATACCCTGAGAAAATCATAATTCAAAAAGAATAAGTACCCCAATATTTATTGTAGCACTGTTTACAATAGCCAGGACATGGAAACAACTTAAATGTCCATTGACAGCTGAATGGATAAAGAAGTTGTGGTACATACATACAGTGGAATATTACTAGCCATAAAAAGGAATGAAATTGGGTCATTTGTAGAGATTTGGAAGGACCTAGAGTCTGTCATGCACAGTGAAGTATGTCAGAAAGAAAAACAAATATATATTAACACATACACATGGAATCTAGAAAAATGGTACAGGTGAACTTATTTTTAGGGCAGGAATGGAATAAAGACCTAGATGTAGAGAACAGACATGTGGACACAGTGGGGGAAGGGGAAGGTGGGACGAATTGGGAGATTAGGTTTGACTTAAATACACTACTATGTGTAAAATAGATAGCTAGTGGGAACCTGCTCTATAATGCAGGGAGCTCATCTCAGTGCTCTGTTAAATAAACGAACAGACATTTGGGTGGGATGGGGGTTTTGGGTGGGAGGGAGGCCTAAGAAGGAGGAGATTTATGTATGCATGTAGCTCATTTACTTCATTGTACAGCAGAAGCTAACACAATGCTGTAAAACAACTATACTCCAATAAAAAAAAAGTAATTAAAAAATCCTAGGCTTTTTCTCAAATTTCCATGAAATGTTTACCAAATTCACTATGTAAGTGAACATGACTCTTGTAAAATGAATAGCTTTGATAGGCTATCTTTGAAAGAGAAAGACTAAAATTAGAAGTCTATAGAATAAGCAAAACTTTATGTTGGAAATGATATTGGAAGGATCAAAGTTGTATACAACAAATAACTAAAGCACAATCTATAATACCTAAGTTTGTAATTGCCTACCATGATCTAATTTAAATAGATCTTAATGAAGAAAATATTGACTCATTTGAGCAAAATAACTTTTACATAATCATAAATGCAGATATCTTTTTCTTTGATGCAAAGAGTAATCCTTGTAAACAAAGATTTTTTGATGTAAATACTTGGTTACATCTCTTTAAATCTATCTAATTTTTTCTGATAATATAACAGCAGGTATTTTTAATCTTCACATTTTTTTCTAAAAGTCATATGAAAAATTAGATGTTGGAGAATAGCCAAGAGTATTTTTAAAAAAACAAAGGATTGACAGGGCACTAACATCAATAATTAATATATATTAAAGTTGTTGTAAGAAAAACACCTTATGATTTGCATATCTATAAACTAATGATAGGAATAGCATAGTTAATAGTAACACAATAATTTAGTCCACAAAGAGAAAAATTATCAGTGCGGAATATGCCATTTGAAAAATTGAATTCTTTTTAAAATTAAGATATAATTTTCATGCCTAAAATCATCCTCTTCCGTGTACAGTTAAATGTTTTTAAAAATAGATATTGTTACTTAATCACAACCACATTAAGATATAGGCCAGACGCTTCTCCTCAAAATCTTTGATCATTACTCTCCCTCTCTGAGCTCCTGGCGTGACTGACCTGGTTTTCACCTCAAAAGTTTTTACTTCTCCAGAATATCCCATAAATTGAATGGTAGAGTATGAGTCTGGCAAGAGTCTTTGTGATGTTCTACGTACATGATCATGTCATCTGTGAATAAAGTTTTATTCATTCCTTCTAATCTACATGTTCCCTTTGTCTCTTTCTTGCATTCCTATCCTGTCTCAGGATGCTGAGTTCAATAGGGATGGTGACTGTGCCTTCTTGACTTCCCTCCACACTAAAGGGAAAGAAATCCAGCCTCCACCATTAAATATGATGTTAGTTGTAGATTTGGGTAGTTTCTTTATTCTAGTTTGAGGACTTTCTTTCTGTTTCTAGTTTCTTGATAGTTTTTATCATGACTAGACAGTGAATTTAATAGATATTTTATCTGACTCTATTGAGGTGACCCTATGGGTATCATCTTTAAAATCTATTTACATAGACAATGACATTCATGGACTTTTGACAGTCTGACCAGCTTTGTATTCCTGATATTAATTCCTGTTGGTCATATGTTATCCTTTTTACATATTGCTGAAGCTGGTCTGCTAATAAGTTGTTAAGGATTATTTGTGTTTATTCAAAAGGGATATTTATGTCTGGTTCTATTTTCTTATCATCTTTTTTAGTGATGGTTGCATAGTAAGGCTGTCCCTATGAAATGAAGCATTCCCTCTTTTTTAATATTCTGGAAGATTCTTTGTGAATTGTTATTATTTCTTCCTTTAAAGTTTCACTGAATTTGCCAGTGAAGCTATCTGGAAGTAGAATTTTCTTTGTTGGAAGTAATTTAACCACAAATTCAAATTATTTAAGAAATATAGAACTATTCAGGTTATGTTTTGTTTTTTTTTGTTTTTTTTCTTGAGTGAATATTGGTACTTAGGGCCTTTAAAGGAATTTGTTCATTTAATATGAGATTACAAAAAGAAAGAAAATGAAAAGTATTATTGTATTAGTTACTTTTCATAAGTAATTATATTTCTGATATAGTCAAACAATAATGAAACTTTTAGAAAAATTGAGCTACTGTCAATTTGGAAAACTGGTATGAAGGTATAAGATATATAATCCATATAAACTGTATAAGTTACAATTAACTATACATTGGTACACATTAATGCAAATGCAAATGGCAATCTAGAAAACAGCTTTTTGACATCTATGACAAAACAATGATTTCCTTGCATATAAAGAAATTTTACAAATCATTAAGAAATAGAGCAACAATGAATAAAAACAGTGCCCAAAATATGAATAGGCAATTGACAGAAGACACATTAAACTTTACAAAAACATATAAAAAGTTGTTAATTTTCTCTCCAAATTGAATGTGACATGTCATAGTAGCAAAGAGATATTACTTTCCACTTCTCAGGTGGGTAAAGCTTTTGTAATGTGTTTATAATTTTTATTTTGAAGATAATACATAATACTAAAGTCAAGTTGTAGGTAACATTCAATATTATTCATTCTTTTGAAACTATGATTTGTTGTACTATCTTTAATGGTACATTCTTAGAATATAATAATGAAACAAATGACACATACCCTGTATCTCAGTATCAATAACAAATTTCTGGGAGGATAATGGCACATTTTAATGCTGTTTTCTGCAGTGTAATTGGATTACAGTTTTGAGAAAGTGAGAGGCACATTTGAAATGTTTGATGTTTTATAGTTTTTCCATGGGCATGCATTATTTTCATAATAAGAAAACAATTTGTAAATTTGCCTACTCGCTAAAATTTATTTTTAACTCCCAAATCAATACTCTTGGAAAGTCACAGTGGTGAGACTCTTCAGTCTCCAGATGTGCACCTTCCCAGCAGAGGGTGAGCATCATGATGCTCTGTCTCCTCTCAGCCCTTATACTGTAAACAAGTGTCTTTCTCACGATCTCTTTGGCATCACGTTTTTTTGCATTTTTGTGATTCTCACTGTGATTTTGTTGTCTAAAATGTCCCTGCCGGCATCATGCTGAAGTGCTGTCTAGTGTTCTGAAGAGCAGGAAGGCTGTGAGGTGCCTTACTGAGTAAATGTGTGTGTTTGAAAAGCCATGTTCAGGCACGACTTGGTGTGAGTTCCATGTTAGTAAATCGAAAATATATATATTACATAAGGTGTCTTTAAACAGATACACATAAAACAAGCTTATATGTTGATCAGTTGACAAAATGTGATTAGAGGCTCGTAGAAATCGAATTCTGTATTTTGTCTAGGAGCAATTGTTCGATATTCACTAATTCAGTGTTCATGAGGACCTTATAGAACACAACTACTGCTAATAACAAGAACTGACTACATTTAAAAATTACATCATGAACATTTTTCCATATCATTAAAAATAATATTTGTCTAAACAAGAATTCATGCTTGAAAGACATTTGTTCAGGTGCTTATAAATGATATTAATAAACTTCTCTACAGACAAATCTCTTTCAAAATTCAAAGTGACTGAGCAATATCAAGGCAACTAATATAAATGTCCAAAAATTTAACAATTTAGTGTCATATGCAAAGGTTATGGCAGCTCCATTTTTAGTGCATTTTCTTCAGCACTGGGTATTAATACCGTATAATTACCTTTTGATTCATGGGTTACCCTGTAGTCCTCGTAAGAATCTAGGGAAAAAAAGAAAAAAAATCTCAAGACTAAAGTGAATTGAAATAGTAAAAATATGTTGGTATTAGAGACATGGCTGTGAGCCTCAATAGAGCTGGTAGAGAATGTCTACAAACCCTCTGTGTTGGGCTCCCCAAGAATTCCGTCAAGATGAGCGATTAACTGGGACTGTCAAGACTCAGAAGTTCTTATAGTCATGCTTAGAGTTTATTACAGCAAAAGCATACAGGGTGAAATTAGCAAAGGGAAAAGTTTCCAGGTGTGACAACACATATGAAGTGTTACCAACCAGAGAATCTCACCTGGGCCTTAACATCCAGGGTTTTATGGGGGAGGTCAGTCATGTAGGAATCCAGCACCTGTGTGGCTGACCTCGGTTACCCATGCTTTATGCTCCCAGGGAAAGGACAGGTATTCATCATAAACCATATTGTTAGCATAGACTATCTGAGCATAAATTGTACAACAGGCAAACACTGTAATCGAACAGGCTGTTCTTAGAAATAAATGCTCAGCATTCTTGTACCCAGGCCTGCCATGCTCACTCTTTCTTACACACCCTCAAGTCCAGTTTCCGTGTTCATGCTAGGTCTACAATCATATACACAGGTCTTCTTTTCCTTGTGTCATTTTTCATCTCATAGTATCTGTGTTGCTATTGACATACCTGACAAAATAAATGTTCAAAAAGTTTGGGCATTTTGCAGACAGCCCTCTAGATTTGTATCAGCTTTTTAAAGTCTTCATGCAATATGAATTAACCACATCAGTAGTATCATCTTCTCTAAGAGAGGGAAAATTGTATTCATCAGGAAACATCATAAAAAATGCCATTATCAAGATTGAAATAGACTTGACTTAAAGAGCAAGCCATGGTGTATATCAGATAGGGAAGGAGAATAGAGTTTGTACACAGTCTTCTTTTGCTCAAGCTGCCTCTCTGTTTGAACTTCCTTATTTGATAACCTGTCTCTATGCTCTGGATTATTTTCTATGACCATTACTTTTAATTTTGTATGACACAAAACTATGGTGCCTGGTAATTTATAGGTATTGTATTTGAACTTTGGAATCTAAGACTTAAATTTTTTACTGGGAATTTAAAGCCTTAGCTCTTGGCTCATATGTAATTGAATACCATAGTGACTATGATTGAACAATTGAAGGTATTTTGAAGATTTTATTATAAAATATCTGATAATCTATTCATAACTTAAAATGGCTACCAACATTTTCTAGTGAATAAATATCATTTTATTCTACAAAACAAGATCAAGCAATATGTAAGAAGTTAATTTCATAGATAAATGAGCAGTCATAGTTTTTGAAATAACTTCAATTAAACCCCCAAGAGTTCTATTCAGTGTGAAGTCTTTCACAATTCAACACTAAGCAAAACTTTTTCTAGTACTAATTCTGATACATGTATATATGTATGTATATATATATATATATATATATATATATATAAAACATTTTTCTGCATTGCTGTAGCAGTGGGTTCTTCTTCAGTAGTAGCCAACTAAGTATTTTAAATTTGATTCATAAGTGTGCTTATTTTCAACAGCTAAGAAAATACTAAAATTACAAAAAATAGACTAAATTAAATACCAGTAATGCAAAAAACTGCAACTAATATCTAAATTTAGAATTTCAAATATATAAACCTTTACTTTATTTAAAGAACATTTATCATTCTCATAAAACAGAATTTTTCATCAAGAAATTTTACACTCTGTGGTATTCTTATGATAATTCACACACTGGGTCCTCTCTTGACTATAAGAAAAAGGTAAATTTGTTTAATGGCATATTAGAAAGAGTCATCTGTGTTCCCATCAGTCATTTGTGTTCAGTTGCTTCCAGTGACACATGCCTCTTCCCCCAGCCAAGGAGGAGTTTCTAGGAAAGGCATGGCAGAATAATTGTTTAGCTACAGTGAATTGAAAACTAACAAATTCTCCACTGATGCTTTTCTCACTGCAACTTCCCCTCAGCTTGGCATTAACTCTGAAGTGAACTGGCCTCACCATAGACCCGAGAGAAGGGAGAGAGAGTTTCAGTAACTTAAGGAAAGTGTCTGAAGAAAATAGAGCACCTTCTGTCATAGGTGGAGATATACCATGAATATGAATAGGAAAATGCAGCATTCCATGTACATGTGAATTTTATATGAAGATAACTTTTCTTAGGGTAAATCAGAAAACAGAAATATCAATTCTTATAATTTATTTAAAAGGTTTTGTTGCAATTAACACTACAGAAACACACACATATACACACCCCACAAATATACATACAAAAAATAGACTCACCTTTCTCTTAAGGATAGTTTTCCTTAGCTTTTGGCTTATTATACACATTTGTAAAGGGAGAATATAGTGTTAAATACATGTGAAATAATATCATGTGCCCATTTCAAATGGTGATGTAAATCTGGGTTGAATTGGAATATATTCATAGAATTATATTTGTGATAATACTGTTTCAAAAGAGATGTCTAGTACAGTTTCATTTTACTAAATCATGTATGTGTGAATACTTACAAAAGGAAAAAAATCAGAAAGAAGTTAAGAGTGAAATTATGGAGGAGTATATGATATCTTTTTGGATTGTAAATTTGTTCATCTGTTTTTATTAAACCAAGTCGTTTCTTATGAAAGTACAAGTTAATGATTTTTAAAGAGGGTGTTAAAAGATGAGGCACGTTAAAATTTTCAGGAGTTTATTTGAGCAGACACCTGTTTGAACCGGACAGTCCCAATCTGACAAGACTTGGGAGCACTCCACCAAGAGGAGCTGGGGGCCAGGTTTTATAGAGAAGATGCCCAAGCAGATCAAGGAGGCGATTTGATTGGCTACAGCTTAAGCTGTGGCCTCATCTGGAAAAGCCCAGTTGGCTGTTTGTAATTGATTTCCTTCTCAACCTTGAGGGGTTCACAGGAATGGACCCTGGTTTAGGTTTCAGTTTGCTTTACTTAGGGTAGGAAGCCTTTAGAGCTACCTCAGGCTAATGGCTTCCTGGTTTAAAGTTAATTATAGTTTAACAAGGGAAAAGACATCCAAAGGAAAAGGAGGTCAAAAATGAGTGGCATATTTATACTTATAATTGCATTATTTATAAATATAGTATAATATCTATAAATCTATCTATCCATCTATCAGTCGTCTACCTGACTATGATCTTTTCGCCCACAATGGCAGAATACACACTCTTTTAAGTGCTCAAGGGACATTATCAATTTAACCAAACTGTGGCCCATATAAACCAAGTCTCAATAAACTTCAAAGAATTAAATGAATTCTCAGTATTTTATTAGATCATAGAGGGATTAAGACAGAAATCATTAACAAAAGTAACTAGAAGATTTAAACATTTCAATATCTTTTAATATGTTTATATTTTTTAATAATTCTCACACAGATTTTTTAAGTGCTAAATTCAATCTCAAAACCTGTATAAAATATCAGTATACTACACACTTGCTCTGCCAAAAGACTGAGGTGAAGCAAAACACAGTAGCTGGGCAAACTTTTCCTCCAAACACATAGATTTTGTCCTCTTAATGTCCGTTTCTTGATGTTTAGATTCCTTGTCTCTTTCCTGTTCTAAAAGGTTTATGGGAAATCATATTATTCTATATAATATATAAATATAGACATTTTTGAATGTGGGGTGTCAGATAGATGACACATGGCTATTTATTGCACCCACCACAAATAAAATTATGGAATTATTGGAACAGCAATAAATGAAACAAAGGTCATATTGGTGAATATGAAATAGACTTTGAAATTACGTACACAAATGAAGGAATAATTATACATGATATATTTGGAAAATGGCCAGCGTTTTGTTATTTGTATATTTTAAAATCTATAGTATTATAGTGTAGTGCCCATATGTGACTCATGTATAAGAGATTATATATAATGAGATGTATGTGTATATATGTGAGATTCATAGAGCCAAAGGGACATAGAATTTCAGTTCATCAAACGTGTACTTCAGCTCACTCACTGAGAAATAT
This sequence comes from Platanista minor, assembly GCA_004363435.1. Taxonomy (NCBI): domain Eukaryota; kingdom Metazoa; phylum Chordata; class Mammalia; order Artiodactyla; family Platanistidae; genus Platanista; species Platanista minor. Next base: position 15,425 of record RJWK010026960.1, on the reverse strand, counting down.
TACGGTCCATTCAATATCTCACCAATGTCTCACATTTATACTATTTAAAAAAAGTCCAAGTGACAATGCATTGTTATCGTCTGTTATATAATTAGAGAAATTCCTCTTTTAAAGCCTTTTGTGATAATTCTTTCTCATTTATAGTCAACATGCAAAGCATCATCTGTATTTGTAACCCTGATATGATGTTTCAACTTATTTATTTATTTATTTATTTAAATTTTATTTTTATTTATTTTTTATTTTTGGCTGCTTTTGGGTCTTTGTTGCTGCACATGGGCTTTTCTCTGGTTGCGAAGAGCAGGAGCTACTCCTCGTTGTAGCGTGCAGGCTTCTCATCATGGTGGCTTCTCTTATGTGGAGCAGGGGCTCTAGGCGTGTGGGCTTCAGTAGGTGTGGCACACAGGCTTCAGTAGTTGTGGCTTATGGGCTCTAGAGCTCAGGCTCAGTAGTTGTGGCACACGGGCTTAGTTCTGCGGTATGTGGGATCTTCCCAGACCAGGGCCAGAACCCGTGTCTCCTCCATTGGCAGGCAGATTCTTAACCACTGCACCACCAGGAAAGCCCTCAACTTATTTAAAAAAGGATATGGTGATTCACTAGTCAGTGGTATAAAAAATTGGCCTACCAATTAAATTCAAGATAGCTTTACATCTATTTAATAGACAATATAAATGAATTACTAATAAAATCTTAGAATATTATATCTTAAATATGCACTGACCAACCCAGCCAGGCAAAATTAATTTTTATGTAATTGAAGCCAGCCGGAGTAAAACATTGGCTGTTAGTCAATTTTTGTGATAAAGAGGAAGCTGGGCAGTCCCCAACTGCTGTCAGTAAATCCCTTTTCACTATTTTTTCTATCTTTGCTGAAGCTAAATGAGCAAGAGACAAAAGTCAAATACACACAAACTATGCTTCTCTATGTCATCCTATTCTTTCTGTGAAACTAAGAAATTGGACAGTGAGGCCTGCTGCTCAGGTTATATCTTTACTTCTAAGAGTAAATGAAAGAAAAAGAAAAGTCCTGAGTTCAGGCCAAGCTGCACAAATAAGTGATATTTTACTAATATTGATATTTACCTAACAATTTGCATTTCCTGTACTGATTAATTATGTTATTAACATTATAGAAATTCATCTATCCAATTTGCAGTAGGTTGTGAATTAAAATGGAAATATCTTGGACTTCCCTGCTGTCACAGTGGTTAGGAATCCTCCTGCCAATGCAGGGGACACAGGTTCGAGCCCTGGTCCGGGAAGATCCCACATGCCACAGAGCAACTAAGCCCGTGCACCACAACTACTGAGCCTGCGCTCTAGAGCCCACGTGCCACAACTACTGAAGCCTACGTGCCTAGAGCCCGTGCTCCGCAACTAGAGAAGCCACCGCAATGAGAAGCCCACCACCGAAAAAAAGAGTAGCACCCACTCGCTGCAACTAGAGAAAGCCCATGTGCAACAACGAAGACCTAATGCAGGCAAAAATAAATAAATTTTAAAAAATAATAAAAATTAAAAAAAAACAAAATAAAATGGAAATATCTTGGAATGATTTAAAAGAAATAGATGGTCATGGATCAAACGGCAAAGTTAAATGTATCTATCTATCATCTATGTGCAAGTAGATTAGGTCTCCTCAGCCTTGGTACTGTTGATACCTTGGGCCAGATTATTTTCTGTGGTGGGCTGTCATGTGCACCGTGGATGTGCAGCAGTGTCCCTGGTCTCCACCCAATAGATGCCTGTAGCATCTCCTCCCCCCTCAAACATCTCGACTCAAAACATCTCCAGACATTGTCAAAGGTCCCCTGGGAGAGAAGCAAAATTGCTCCTGTTTGAAAACCACTGCTCTGGGTATAAGCACTGTCTGAGTCAGCAGAAGCTTGGGTTTGTAATATTTGCAGTTCTGCCTAATTCATTTCTGTCTCTCTTTCTTTGCCTCCTTCCTTGCCTCCCTCCCTCCTTCCCTTTCTTCCTTCCTCTCTGTCTTTCTTTTGTGTCTCTCCCTTTCTTTCTTTCTTCCTTCTTTCCTCCCTCCCTCCTTCTCTCTCTCTCTCTTTCCTCCCTTCCTTCCTTCCTCTTCTTTCTTTTCTTTTCTTTCTTTCTTTCTTTCTTTCTTTCTTTCTTTCTTTCTTTCTTTCTTTCTTTCTTTCTTTCTTTCTTTCTCTCTTTCTTTTCTTTCTTTTTCTCCCTTCCATTTTTTTTAAACTTAGGGTCATCTCAGTTTAAGGCTTCATTTCATACATAGCTTGCCCTGTGACCAACCTTTACTTCACTCTGTATAATTTTTCTCCAGCTTACTGTTTAAGTAAAAAAAAACATCATATTCCTCTATTCTACCTTCAGAGGCCTAATTCTTCAAGCATCTCACAACCCCTGGGGCCTGCACAGACCGGGCTTTGCTGAGGACACACAGCCTGGTATGTCTCATGTCAGGAGCATCCCTAATGCGCTGTGGGGCTCTGACCTCCCAGAGTCCCACGGAGCCATTCATCTGTCATTCTTTGTCATGTCTCCTTGCAGTAGGTATCTTGCTTAGGTCAGTAGTTCTGAAAGTTCAGCATGAATCAAAATCACTGGGAGGACTTGTTAAATGCCAGGTTACTGGATCTCAAGCCCAGAGCTCTGACTCAGTAGGTCTTGGGTGGACTTGACAATTTGTGGAACTAACAGTCTCCCAGTGATGCAGACACTGCTGCCCTTTGAGAACCACTGGTACAATCAGACCCTTTGCAGGAGGGTGGTGGGTGGATTATTTCTCTTGATAGGGAACATGCATATTACTTTGAATAATTGATTCCTACAATGGTTAACCTTCGAGTAGAAGTTACATCTGAAATGATACAGTTCAACTAATCTCCATGAAGCTACACTGAGATTTAGACTTAAGGGAAAGTCTTTTTTTTGAAGTAGGACAATTACAGATGAGGCATGATACTAGCAATTAGTATAAACACCTTACTCTGAGACCTGGGACTCATGTCCAGGACATTTCTGGCCCTGGAAGCAGGGGCCATCTGCATGTCTCCTCTCATGAAGTAAGACCCCCCTTGTGTGCCCTGGGATTCTCAGGGGCTTACGACTGCTGAGTTCCAGAAAGGACTTGCCACTCTGGGTGCTGTAACTACAACCAGCCTGCTCTTGGTAGCTGCAAACTTATACTGTCCACCTAATGTGTAGTTAATGCACACTACAAGCCAGGAACTTTGCCTTAACCATTTAAGCAACAAAATGTAGTAGATATTATTATTATCATTATTACTTTTACAATTTTGTTTTGACGAAAAATCAGTTTAGGTTTGAAAGATCAGGCTACACACACAACTCTGGTCATTAACTTCTAAAAGGGGGGACATTTTCTCTTTAGTTGCTATGCAAATGATAATATCCATTGGAACACTCTTCTGTGTAGAAACTGGTAATCTGGTTACTAAAGATCCAATTAATGTGAGCATATGAGCTATTAGTATACCTGTGCTCACTTTATCTGTCATGAAGTCTGCATAAGATCTGTGAAAAGAAGGGCAGTCACATTCTTGAAGACTATTCTAAACTACCCACTTTCCCCTGGATCTTTGTACAAAATATCTAGAGATGAAATAAACTAAAATCATAAGGTTTCCCCCCATTCCCCCCACACACAATTTTCAAATGTCTTTTCATATTGAAAGAGAAAAAAGAGAAAGACAAATAATGTCAGGAGAATGAATGAATCAGTAGTCAGTCCTGTCACACGTGGGGTTCTTTCACCCCCCTCCCCCTGCCCCCCACAGGGCACCCGGCAGCACTGATTTCCTATCCTTTCCCTGTACTGCCCCAAAGAGAACCCCAACTCTGCTCATTCCTCCTTAAGTTGCAAGACTAACAATATATATTGTACTTCTGTGACCTTTTAAATGATATATTCACCACCATGGCAATGGTAGGGGTGGGGGATCAATAATCTTATGTCCTTTCTTACATTTACTTCCTGGTTATAGTGTTCCTGACAAAACAGTGAGCTGTGAATATTTCCTTTTGGTTTTTGTGTCAACTCTGTGTGTTGGTGATGTTCTATGAAATATATAAATACTGCCTTGAATAGCCAGGTGAAGGTATCAGACGAAAGAAATGGAGGAAGTTGTTAAGCTCACTCTGGAAACAAAGCTACTTAGTCATCTAGACAGATCATTGACAGGAAGGAAGTCTGAGGCTAATCTAAAGCTTTGCACCTGATGCACTGAACAGCGGAAGATAATAATAAGCCAGATAGAAGAAACACTGTGTGGGTGGCCTCACAGCCTGTCAGGCTGAAAATATCTGAGCCGTCTAGAGTCCCATTTCAGTTTACAAGGTCCTTTGTTTCTCCCTCTCCTTACTTCTTTCTCTATCAAACATGGATTTTGTCTTTAAGGAGGTTGCAGCCTGGCAAGGCAGCAAGCACAAGCACGCTGAATTTCTATGCAGAGCCTCAAACTATCCGTGAACACTGTGCATTCTTCCACTCCCCCTGCTCCAACCACACTGGAGCCTCGGTTTTCCAAGTGTACCTGGGGGAGTCTGAGGTCTCCAAGAACCTTTCCAGAAGTCTGCTAGGGCAAAACGACTTTCAAAACAACACGGTTTTATTTTATTTCTCGCTCTCATTCTCTCACGAGGGGACAGTGACGTTTAGCAGAGGCTATAATACATGCTGTTTCAACAGATTGGCTGCAGAAGCAAAGTTGAGAATCAAGTTATCTTTGATTCAGCCAGATTTTCGAAGTGTAAAGCAATGTTATTCTTCTCAATATATGTTTTTTACTTTGGCCATAGGGCTAATTTTTATAAATTGTGATATTTGTGCTCTCCTTTAATGGGTTTATTATTATTTTAAAACAAATTATTGCATGCTTGCAGTCTGAATTTTTCATTTTAATTTCTAATATGTCTAATTTTGATGGACATATCCCTAATTTTTAAGAGAGCAAAGGGTTCCTGACAGCAAAATGTTTGAAAACACCTATCATAGGACATTTATGTATAGATTTAGTTTCTCATTTTTTTAAATGTGTAGGCCATTTTCCCATTTCTAAAGTAAACATATTAATTTACTGACATCAAGAATCTTGGTAGCTGCTTCTCACAGAGCTAATCTGAAGTATGTGTTACTTCCTGCTCAGATCCATGAACCCCTGCTGCTGCTCATTGGGTACTGAATGGTGCTGGCCAGAGACTGTCTCCCAGCTGCTGTTTCTTACACTCAAATTCCTTGTTGGCTTCCTGACTTGATTCCTTGAGATTTGTAGTTACCCAGTGATCCCTTTTAGGAAATCCTCTGCACCTCGGTAACAAGCTTCCTTCCACCCAACTTCCTCTGTACACCCTCAGCAGAGAGCAACAGTGGTCACAGGGAAGGCAGTAAACTCAGAGGACAGTTCATTCACACCTGGTGAATAAAGTACCCTGCCTTCCAGAAAATAGGAGGATTCAGAGATGTCTTTAAGGACAAATACAGGAAGAGAGGAGGTGCACCCCTACCTGTCTCCACCAATTGTTCTATTATAGCATCTCCTTGAAATTTTAAATCATCTCTGTGAAGCTAATTTTTTTTATCCCTAGTTTAGAGAAAATAAAAAATAAAATTCTGAAAAGTGAAATTACTTGGCTAACTTTCCTCTCCTAGTAAGTGGTGAAGTTAGAATTTGCGTCCAGTTCTGGTTAACTCCCAAATCCACCTTCTTGCATTCTGCAATGCTGTAATTATAATCAGGAATGAAACCAACCAATCAATGGGAAAATGTGTCGCTAATAGTAGCTAAACAAATACTGCTCTGTATTAATATAGAGCATAGAGTGTTTGTTGAATAATTCATTACAAAGTGATTACCCATGTAACCACCACAGAGATCAAGAAAGCAGAACTATGCCAATAGCCCTAAAGCTTTGCATATGCCTGACTCCAATCACAAAGTACTGGCTACTCTGCCTGCCTTTTCCATGATCATATCATTTCTTATTTTTATATTTTTATCATCTATGGAACTACATTAAATGTGTTTATATCTTGTTTCACCCAATGTATGGCATTTGTCACTGACGTCATGCTATTCTAGTGTATGAATAAACTACAGTTTATTCTATTCCAGTGTTGAAGGACATTGAATTGTACACAGTTTCCAGCTATTACAAAGAATATTGCTATGAATATGCATGTTCATATATTACTATGCATGTATACCCTGTTGTACAACTGCATGAGTGTGTCTAAGGCACTGGTTCTCTAACATTTTGGTCTCTGCACCCCATTACAATTTAAATATTATTGAAGACCTCAGAGGGTTTCTGTTTATACAAGTTGTATGATATCAATACTTACAAATTAAAAATATCAATAATTTAAAAACATTTGTACATCTATTTGAAATAATAAACTCATTGTATGTTGATATAAATAATAAGCTTTTTATTAAAACTATTATTATATTTTCCAAAAGAACAGCAAAATTATTTTATTTAGAGATTTTGCAAATCTCTAATGTTTGGTGTAATAGAGGTAGCTGTATTCTGCTATCTTCTTCTGCACTAAATTTGCTATAATATGTTGTTTGGCTGAATAGGAGAAAACCAGGTTTCACACAGATATGTAGCTGGCAAATGGAGAACCATCTTTTTTGAGCATTTTATTTTATTTTTTCCAGTTTTATTGAAATATAATTGACATACAGCACTGTATAAGTTTAAGGTATACAACATAATGACTTGATTTATATGCATCATGAAAGACTATCACAATAACTTTAAAGAACATCCATTATCTCATATTATACAAAATTAAATTTAAAAAAATACATTTTCCTTGTGATGAGAACTCTTAGGATTTACTCTCTTAACAGCTTTCATATTTAACATACAGCAGGGTTAACCATATTTACCATGTTGTACCTCACATTCCTAATATTTATTTATCTTATAACTGGAATTTTATACAGTTTGACAGCTTTCATCCAATCCCCCTCCCCCCACACCCACCACGGGTAGCCACAAATCTGATCTGTTTTTCTATGAGTTTGTTTTTGAAGTATAACTGACCTACAATACTATGTAAGTTCCTTTTATAGAACTAGTGATTCGATATTTTTTTATACCGTTCAAAATGATCACCACAATAAGTCCAGTTACCATCTGTCACCAAAGATATTATAAAATCATTGACTATATTCCCTACACTGTGCATTTCATACCCTGACTCAATTTATTTTGCAACTGGAAGTTTTTATCTCTTAATCTCCCTCATCTGTTTCCCTCCTTCTCCACCATATGATCCAGCAATTTCCCTCCTGTGTATTTATCTGAAGAAAACAAAAAAAACTAATTAGAAAATATATATGCACCCCTATGTTACTTGAAGCATTATTTACATTAGCCAAGATATGGAAGCAACCTAAGGGACCAAAAATTAATGAATGAATAAAGAAGATGTGGTATATATACACAATGGGATATCACTCAACCATAAAATGGATAAAATCTTGCCATTATGCAACAACATGGATGGACCTAGAGGGTATTATACTCAGTAAAGTAAGTCAGACAGAGGAAGACAAATACTGTGTAAGTTCTCGTATATGTGGAATCTAAAAAAAAATACAAATGCACAAACATAATTAAAAAGAAACAGAGTCACAGATTCAGAGAACAAATGGAGAAGTACCTCAATATCTTTTTCATACAATTATGGGTATACTTTGATATTACACTTAACTAGGCAAGTAGTTATTTCTGAAAATTTAATTGCCATATAGGATTAGTGAACATTTCAGTCTCTGTTACATTAAAATCTATTGATCTATCTTGAACTTTGAATGACCTTTAAGCCATTCATGATTTTGTAAATGCATATGTTGGTCATTTGGAAAAATACTGGCTCATCAAGTGATTCAGCTCTTCTAAGTGTTGACACCTTTTATTGAAAGATATTTTTAAAAGACCAAATTTGTTAATATCTCTACTGATCTCATAAAAAAAGCTTTTGTGTGTAGGGAAGCTATCAAGTTCATGATGGTGGATATATAATGTAAAAAAATTTTACATTAAAAATGTAATTACCATTTGAAAACTCACATTTTATCATGGCAACAAATACTATCAAATGCTTTTCTTGAATGACAGGCTCACTGTGTTCAGTATTATGAAAATATCTGCTAGGTCATTAGTTTGCTTGTCAGTCATTCCTTCAAGTAAAAACAATATTCCATAAAAGAGTGGCTAGTTCAGCTTGCAACACAAACAATTGCATCTTGAAGCACATAAGACATTAAAGACATAAAATCAATGGTTAAGATTTAATGAAATTAATTATTTTTGCTTCTTCATGTTGGAAATTCTAAGTGAAACTGGCATTTTTTTTCCAACTACAAGTGTGGTGGTGAACAGTACAACTAGTAGTACAGATTGGTGACAATGCCTTCATTTTTCTTAGATGTCCGCAGTGTTACTCACATTGCTTTTGCACCATGAGTTCAAAAGTTAGCACAGTGATAAAGCAGAGTAAAACATCTTTGTGCTACTGTGCAAACAGCTTTGAAATCATAGATCCCACATAAGAAAGGTCTTGGGGACTCTCACGGGTGCCAAGACCACCCTTTGAGAACTGCAGCTTTAGGACATGCGTTGTAATTGTCCTTAGTGTTTCACAGGGAATGTATAATTTCTAATTCACAAAATTGTGCCAAGCTGTTCTTTGCAAAGTGATTATATACCAGTTTATGTTAACTTTTTTATCTACATGACTGATCATATTGTAACAGAATAAACTCCTACTAGATGATTTTGTTGGTTTAAAAAATATCCATTTATATTATTTGTTAGATGTTGTCAAACTATGTTGCAAAATGATACTTCCCAATATAAAGTTTTAATCAAAGGTCTATGAATGACTGATTCTCAAAGTTCTCTCCAAGGTTATATATAATTAATAATTTTTTTAAAAAATTGACATTAAATAAACAAAAAAAGACTTTAATTTGCCATTGTTTTAACTTGAATTGCCTTGAAAATTGGAGCGATGAAGTAATTCATCTTATTTTCTCCATTTGCATTTTTCTCTCTGAACTGAATGGCCATACCCCTGGTCCATTTATTTCCTTGGGTTGATTATTTTTTCCTCACTAATCTGTAAGGCCCTTTAAGATACTGTGGATATTAATTCAATCCATATTTTTTCTACTGAAAACATTTTCTCCTATTCCTTTAAATTTGTTCCTAATTTCTTACATCTAACATAATTTAAAATTGCCAGTAACTCTGTTATTTCTCCTCAGCTTTAGCCTGGTCTTCAGAAAACTCTATGAATCTATAAATTAAAAAAAAAAATCTCATACTTTCATCTAACACTTTTGTAATTTTTTCTCCTCTTTATATTTAGCCTACATAATATTTTTTTTAAGTATAGAGTGAAATACCTTTAAAGGATAGATTGTCAAACATTTTGTTGTGAAACATCTTTTTTATGCATTTTCCACATAATGTTCTGTAAAATTACATTTTATCTTAATAGAAAAGGGAGGGGAGGGGAGTCTTAAAAATGTAAAACTGCTGAAAATGACTTAGTCAATTGGAACTGCTAAGTTTAAGTTTTCTTCTACAAAGGGGGGGAAAGAAGAGGAAAACATGGAATAATTTGATTTCAGATGGCAAAAAATGAAAATAAAAAAATTCACCAATAAAGCCTGTTTACTTTTAGTAGAGAGTGGGATTTAGAAATTAAGATTAAGAAGTAGAGGTGTTAGGCATGTGGAATGCTATGATATCTTTGTTGGCTTTTTCGGTGAGCTATGCGTGAAAATACATTTAAAAAAATCATAAATTGATAATGTTTGAAATTCAAATACTCTATTATCATGTTTTTCAGAACTTTTTCATTTTATATTTTCTAGCTTTTCTCCTACAGTGAGACCTTGATTTCTAACAAAGCTGATGCATTTATTTGTGTGCTTTATCTTTCAAAGTACATCATTATAATACTAATATAGCTCTCACCAGTAGACCTTTGGGGTGAAATGTCATATTAATTTGCAGGTCTTCTTATTCTTGGAACATGCCTGTTAAAGATGGGCACTGTGTTTACTTCCTTGGAATCATTCTTTTCTCTGGGTAGGTATGTTGATTATTTGATTTACTGTTATGCTCATTCATTTCTGTTTTATTTTAGGATTTGGTGTTGTATGCATTTGAATATATCATATATTTACAAGTTTCAAAAGCCAAAATTCTATTAATTGTCATTCTTGGAGTAGTTTTGCTTTTATACTTGTCATTTCTATTCCATCCTCCTCCCCTAGTATGTAATTGTACCAGTTAGCTTGTATGAAATCTTCATTACTTTTAGCAAAAATAAGCATATAATTCTGAGCCTTTTTATTTCCCATGGTTTCTTATATAAATGTAAAATACTATCTTCCCTTCTTCCATCTGCATTTTCTTTAAACTGCTTAGGAAATATCCTGAATGGAAATAGTTCTCCTATTTCTGAAGGCTGTGAAGTACTCCATTGTATGAATGCTCATGCTTTATTGGGAAGTTCTTAATGGATGGCCTTTCAAGCTGTTTCTAAACATTAGTTATTAAAAATAGATTCTTCATCGCACTGGGATGGTACCCTAAGCTAAGCCTATTTTTTCACTCATTTTTGATGCTTCAGTGGCAGTTTTCTGTGTGCTCTGCCTCCCTACAGAAGAAGGCTCTTTACTTCTCTACAGTAAGAGTCTGTCCTGGTGGCCAAAAACTTAGTTTCATTCATCTCTAGTATAGTTTGGTTTATTTATCATAACTATGTAGCTTTTTATTTTTTTTTATTTTATATTGAAGCATAGTTGATTAACAATGTTGTGTTAGTTTCAGGTGTACAGAAAAGTGATTCACTTATACATATACATGTATCCATTCTATTTCAAATTCTTTTCCCATTTAGTTTATTAAAGAATATTGAGCAGAGTTCCCTAACTAGCTTTTTGAATAAAAAATAGACAACAGATATTACTATATCTTCTTGTGTAGAAACTTTTGGTTTAAATTCATTGTGAAATTACAAATCTATATCCCTTTACTAAAATCATTTAATCCTACATGTAGAGAATATCTTTATTAAAATTTACATAGGTCAGTCTATCTCAGTTATTGCTATAACCTGCTCAGATTACTTTTATACACATTCATTGACCATTTACTCTTGAAAACATGTTAAGTCTCATTAATTAGAAATGGCCTTGCATTGGGCTAAGATATGCACATTGACCTATCCAACCATACCAATTCTATGAAAATGGAAATGTCTTCCTGATTATAAAAATTGTGCTCCATTCCCTAGCTGTTTACACTGCATATTCATTTAAAAATGTTTTATATAACTAGTATATATCTCAAAATTATGCCATATTTTAAGATATTTTGTAGAGCTTTTCCAGGCATTTGGAAATGTTAAGAATTATACAAAAAGGTTAGAAGGTAGAGTGTGAGAACTCTAGCTGTGAATGGAAATTTCACTGTGTAGGTGTATTTTGTTCAGTTTAGCTTTTGTATATTAACAATTATGGGTGTTGCAAAAATAAAGTACTCTTTCTTTTTTTAAAAAATACCTTTATTGGAGTATGAATGCTTCACAATGGTGTGTTAGTTTCTGCTTTATAACAAAGTGAATCAGCTATACATATACATGTATCCCCATATCTCCTCCCTCTTGCGTCTCCCTCCCATTCTCCCTATCCCACCCCTCTAGACACTCACAAAGCACAAAGCTGATCTCCCTGTGCTATGCAGCTGTTTCCCACTAGCTATCTAGTTTACATTTGGTAGTGTATATATGCACTTGCTGCTCTCTCACTTCCTCCTAACTTACCTTCCACCTCCCGTGTCCTCAATTCCATTCTCTATGTCTGCATCTTTATATCTGTCCTGCCTCTAGGTTCTTCAGAACCATTTTTTTTTTTTTTAGATTCCATATATATGACTTAGCATACGGTACTTTTTTTTCTCTTTCTGAATTATTTAACTCTGTATGACAGTCTCTAGGTCTATACACCTCATTACAAATAATTCAATTTCATTTCTTTTTACGGCTAATAACCCATTGTATATATGTGCCACACCTTCTTTATGCATTCAACTGTCGATGGACACTTAGGTTGTTACCATGTCCTGGCTAACGTAAATAGAGCTGCAATGAACATTGTGGTACATGACTCTTTTTGAATTATGGTTTTCTCAAGGTATACCCCAGTAGTGGACTTGCAGGGTCATATGGTAGTTCTATTTTTAGTTTTTTAAGGAACCTCCATACTGTTCTCCATATTGGCTGTATCAATCTACATTCCCACTAACAGTGCAAGAGGGTTCCCTTTTCTCCACACCCTCTCCAGCATTTATTGTTTGTTGATATTTTGATGATGGTCATTCTGACTGATGTGAGGTGATACCGCATTGTAGTTTTAATTTGCATTTCTCTAATGATTAGTGATGTTGAGCATCCTTTCATGTGTTTCTTGTAAATCTGTATATCTTCTTTGGTGAAATGTCTATTTAGATCTTCTGCCCAGTTTTGGATTGGGTTGTTTGTGTTTTTGATATTGAGCTGCTTGTAAATTTTGGAGATTAATCTTTTGTCAGTTGCTTCATTTGCAAACATTTTCTCCCATTCTGAGGGTTGTCTTTTCATCTTGTTTATGTTTTCTTTGCTGTGCATAAGCTTTTAAGTTTCATTAGGGCCCATTTGTTTATTTTTGTTTTTATTTCCATTTTTCTAGGAGGTGGATCAAAAAGGATCTTGCTGTGATTTATGTCATAGAGTGTTCCATCTATGTTTTCCTTTAAGAGTTTTATAGTGTCTGGCCTTACATTTAGGTCTTTAATCCATTTTGAGTTTACTTTTGTGTATGGTGCTACCGAGTGTTCTAATTTCATCTTTTACAGGTAGCTGTCCGGTTTTCCCAACACCACTTATTGAAGAGGCTGTTGTTTCTTAATTGTATATCCTTGCTTCCTTTATCAAAAATAAGGTGACCATATGTGTGGGGGTTTATCTCTGGGCTTTCTATCCTGTTCCATTGATCTATATTTCTATTTTTGTTCCAGTACCATAATGTCTTGATTACTGTAGCTTTGTAGTATAGTCTGAAGTCCAGGAATCTGATTCCTCCAGCTCCCTTTTTCTTTCTCAAGATTGCTTTTGCTATCTGGGTTTTTCTGTGTTTCCATATAAATTGCTAATTTATTTTTCTAGTTCTGTGAAAAATGCCATTGGTAGCTTGATAGGGATTGCATTAAGTCTATAGATTGCTTTCAGTAGTATAGTCATTTTCACAATGTTGATTCTTCTAACCCAAGAACATGGTATATCTCTCCATCTGTTTGTATCATCTTTAATTTCTTTCACCATTGCCTTATAGTTTTCTGCATACATGTCTTTTCTCTCCTTAGGTAGGTTTTATCTTAGGCATTTTATTCTTTTTGTTGCAATGGTAAGTGGGAGTGTTTTCTTAATTTCTCTTTCATATTTTTCATCATTAGTGTATAGGAATGCAAGAGACTTCTGTGCATTAATTTTATATCCTGCTATTTTACCAAATTCATTGATTAGCTCTCATAGTTTTCTGGTAGCATCTTTAGGATTCCTTAGGCATACTATCATGTCATCTGCAAGCAGTGACAGCTTTACTTCTTCTTTTCCGATTTGGATTCCTTTTATTTCTTTTTCTTCTCTGATTGCTGTGGCTAAAACTTCCAAGACTATGTTGAAAAATAGTGGTGAGAGAGGACAACCTTGTCTTCACCCTGATCTTAGAAGAAACGGTTTCAGGTTTTCACCATTGAGAACGATGTTGGCTGTGGGTTTGTCATATATGGCCTTTCTTATGTTCAGCTAAGTTCCCTCTATGCCTACTTTCTGGAGGGTTTTTACCATAAATAAGTGTTGAATTTTCTCGAAAGCTTTTTCTGCATTTATTGAGATGATGATATGGTTTTTCTCCTTCAATTTGTTAATATGCTTTATCACATTGATTGATTTGTGTATATTGAAGAATCCTTGCATTCCTGGGATGAACCCCACTTGATCATGGTGTATGATCCTTTCAATGTGCTGCTGGATTCTGATTGCTAGTAATTTGTTGAGGATTGATCATCCGCAATATTGGCCTGGAGTTTTCTTTCCTTGTGACGTATTTTTTTGGTTTTGGTATTAGGGTAATGGTGGCCTCATAGAATGAGTTGTGGAGTGTTCCTCCCTCTGTTATATTTTGGAAGAGTTAAAGAAGGATAGATGCTAGCTCTTCTCTAAATGTTTGCTAGAATTCACCTGTGAAGACATCTGGTCCTGAACTTTTGTTTGTTGTAAGATTTAAAATCAGAATCTCAATTTAATTGCTTGTGATTGGTCTGTTTATATTTTCTATTTCTTCCTGGTTCAGTCTCATAAAGTTGTGCTTTTATAAGAATTTGTCCATTTCTTCCACGTTGTCCATTTTATTGGCATAAAGTTGCTTGTAGTAATCTCTCATGATCCTCTTTATTTCTTCAGTGTCAGTTGCTACTTCTCCTTTTTCATTTCTAATTGTGTTGATTTGAGTCTTCTCCCTTTTTTTCTTAATGAGTCTGGCTAATGGCTTATCAATTTTGTTTATCTTCTCAAAGAACCAGATTTTAGTTTTATTGATCTTTGCTATTGTTTCCTTCATTACTTTTTCATTTATTTCTGATTTAATGTTTATGATTTCTTTCCTTCTGCTAACTTTGGGGGTTTTTTTGTTCTTTGTTTTCTAAGTGCTTTAGGTGTAAAGTTAGATTGCTTATTTGAGATGTTTCTTGTTTCTTGAGGTAGGATTGTATTGCTATAAATTTCCCTCTTAGAACTGCTTTTGCTGGATCCCATAGGTTCTGTGTCATCGTGTTTTCATTGTCATTTGTTTCTAGGTATTTTTTGCTTTCCTCTTTGATTTCTTCAGTGATCTCTTGGTTATTTAGTAATGTATTGTTTAGTCCCCATGTATTTGTATTTTTTACTGATTTTTTCCTGTAATTCGTATCTAGTCTCATAGTGTTGTGATTGGAAAAGATACTTGATATGAATTCAATTTACTTAGATTTACCAAGGCTTGATTTGTGACCCAAGATATGATCTATCCTGGAGAATGTTCCATGAGCACTTGAGAAAAATGTGTATTCTGTTGTTTTTGGATGGAATGTCCTATAAATATCAATTAAGTCCATCTTGTTTAATGTATCATTTAAAGCTTGTGTTTCCTTATTTAGTTTCGTAGTGGATGATCTGTCCATTGGTGAAAGTGGGGTGTTAAAGTCCCCTACGATGAATGTGTTACTGTCGATTTCCCCTTTTATGGCTGTTAGTAGTTGCCTTATGTATTGAGGTGCTCCTGTGTTGGGTGCATAAATATTTACAATTGTTATAT